>SCHK01347169.1:16731-29369 GCA_004124795.1 Poropuntius huangchuchieni
CTTACAAGGAGAAGGAGACTTATGAGGACATTACCCCATATCCTCATTTTACAAAAC
The DNA here is from genome assembly GCA_004124795.1 of Poropuntius huangchuchieni. Taxonomy (NCBI): domain Eukaryota; kingdom Metazoa; phylum Chordata; class Actinopteri; order Cypriniformes; family Cyprinidae; genus Poropuntius; species Poropuntius huangchuchieni. Next base: position 16,789 of record SCHK01347169.1, read on the forward strand.
GCTTATAAATCATACAGAGTGAGTTTTTTTTGAGAAAGTAAAAATGCACAACGTTTCCTGTAAGGGGTAGGTTTAGGTGTACGGAAATAGCACATACAGTTTGTACAGTATAAAAACTATTACGCCAATGTACCCCACAAATCACAAAAACAAATGTGTGTGTGTGTGTATAATTTATGATTATGTTAGATGTATGTACCTGTGTCCAGGACAGTTGTTTTTGTCAAGGCAGTCTGACAGAAGGACAATTGTTGGAAGTGTGACTGAATTGTTTTCAAACCAGTTGAACATAATTTGTCATTTACAAAAAGCAGAGATTATATTTATATTGCCTAATATGAATCTTCTGTATTTTGATTAGGACAGCAACAATGAATTGATTGTAATCGATAAGTAGCGAGGTCACAGAACAAGATGCAGCAGAAAAAAGTGTGCAACACACGTATAAGTGTAATCTACAACATTATTTTGTATTGTTTGTGTTGTTTAAATGCAGAGTCAGGGTTTTCACTAACCATACACACACACACACACACACACACACACACACACACATATATATATTATTATTATACACACATATATTTCTATACATTTAACCGCCTTTTAACACTTTGTTAAAATTGTGTTAATTCATTATATATTTATTATTTTTCTTCATTATTTTAATTGCATCTGCACTTTAATTTTTACATTGTATAAAATGCATAGCATACTTTACAGTCTTCTTTGCGCAATGTTTGAGGATTATTAGGCTAGATGTGGATGTTGGCATCACATGTGTTTTAAATATTATTAGATTAATCAAAGAAATAATCACGAGCATTCTCAGTATGTAAAGCATACAGTATTTTTATTATTATTAATTAAAGCATATAATTGTATTGTTTCCTACACTTTATGTAGCTTGGTCGGTAGGTGCTTTCACACATACTGCCTTGTATTGACATTTATTGACATTTTACAGTTTATCGATCATGTCTGTTGAGAAATACATGCTGACATGTGAAGTCTGCTTTGAGCCATTCATAAAGTTTGGACAGAGATGACGTAATTACTTTGCGCTGTTTTCAAAAATTCCTGTCACTTGGAAGGAAAAAAAAATAGACAGATATTGGAAAAAAAAAAAGTGCCTGTCCAGGTGAGTGAAGAAAACAGTACAGTGTTCAAAGGTAATTTTTGATGATTGAAATCGCAGATTTTACCCGTTGATGCTGATGTGTGAATAGTGTCTTTAGAAAGCTGTTATTTATGTAAACAGCAGATGTGATACATTTATGGAAAAAAATGCAATCCAGCAATTTTACGGTGTTTAGCAGGTTAGTTGTGTGAAAAGCATCTAATGATAAATTGTCCAATATAAAGAAATGGAAAAATTCTTGACACACAGACATGAGGCTCTTTTTGAAGGATATATTTTCCTGTTTTTATGTTGTTTTCCTGCATGTTTTTGCATGTTTGTTGAACCTCATGACATTGTTGGTCACACCACTAACTTAACCTTTAACATTTAAAAAAATATATATATTTATAATATTTCACCAAAACGGCTTCACTTCTTTCTATGAAATAATAATAAAATATTTTAAATAACTACCTAATAATGCTTTAAAGAATTTAATTTTTTCAAAGATTTGTTTACTTTATGTCCAAAAAATATCATTTTTAAATGAATTTTAATTGAGAAATTAAGAACATGTTCATCATAGAAGATGGCTTGAAAATCACTCACTTAATGTATTTTCATATAAGTTAATAGATTTGGAGAAAAAACACAAGTTTTACACAAGTGAATTGTTTACAAGCAGTCTGACACAATTACAAATTTTTTAATTCATTTGCATTATACTATATTTTCCCAAACCAGTTAACCAGTTTGAATGTATGTACATGTATGTGATTTTTTTTAAATAGTTGTTATTCGTAGCCCTGTGTTTTAACACTGTCCATGCTGCTGTTTATATTGGTGCTTATAATTCTATAGAATTATTTATCATGAGCACTTAAAAAAGTTGTGGGGTTTGTTTTTTTTGTCTGCCAATATGGTCCTCATTATTGACACATTTGAAAAACTGGATGTGTTTTATTGGATTAGAAAAGCATCTATTACAAATCTTTCTCTCTTTATTAATTTGGTTTTCCCAATGTTATGCTCCTTTAAATAATAATGTGCAGTGTGATGACTCCCATCAAAAGAATTGTTCAGATTTAAAAAAAAATTTAAATTCACACTTGCAATTAAGACACATCCTCATTTTCATTGATAAGGTGAAAAGCATTAATGAGATTTTGGCAGTTTCAGTGTAAGTCGTGTGAAATGGAAAATGGCTGTTTTAACACGTTGCAATTGCAACATGGTTATTAATCTAACGACACAAGGTTTCTAAAGGCCTTATATTCTGACACTGGAGATTTGGCACAATGGGGTTACTATTTTGGAAAAGCAATACCATTGTTTAAGAAAGAAAGAAAGAAAGAAAGAAAGAAAGAAATATGTTGACAGTTTACAGTCCAGTGTGCTGACAGTGTATCCATTTTCTTGTATGTAAATATATTGTCAATACATATGTACACTGTGTTCAAGGGGGATCCTATTTGCTATCATTTATTTCAGGATTCTAGCTTGATTTCGTTTGTATCTAGGTAATTTTAAGGGAAATTTTTATGCTTTACATCAAACATTTATTTAATACATGTAATTATGTCTAACGCTATGACTGTTGTGTTTGGCTTTGGTTATTCCTTTTGAAGCTTGTATTATCTTTGTAGTGTTTATTTTTCAGGCTGATTATTTGTCATTGTTTGTATAGCACATATCAATATTAAGGGTATCAAGAAATGACATCTAATGCCTTTCACGCATAAACGATTAGTAGTTTGCCATCTCCAGTGAGGTGCAATGGTGGCAACGTAAATCTACATTAACTGCCAGTAAATTACTGTATTATTGGCATTATTTGGCATTGTTGCCTGTATAGCCTAGGTGACATCAGACAGAAGAGAAGATTATTAAGGCAGAGCAGGTTTTGTTAAAAGGTTACGAAGAGAAACATTTTTGCCCTTTTTTGCTCAGAAAACACAAGACTGTCTATTCAGAAAGTGAACATGTCAATTTTGATCGCATGCTTACTTTGAAGTTATAAATTAGGCTATTTAACCATTTTGGATCAGCATATGTTGATTAGAAAATGTTGATTGCTATTGTTACATTAGGTCTGTAATGACATCCAGAAGAATTTACAGTGAGCCAATGGTAATGGAGACCAGCTTTGGTGAACTGTTTAATTCGGAGTCCGTTTTCATAGGTTGACGTGTGTTTGATGGTGGACTGATGTTGCAGATTGGGGGTCAAGGGTGATGTGTGGAGAAAGAAGTGAAGCACTAGTCGTGTATCACTTATCTGGTCTTTTTAAGGATTCTCATGACTTCCTGTTTCTACCGGGTGTCCTCCTTTTGCTGGTGGTATTTTTTTTTTCTTTTCTTTTCTTTCTTTCTTTTTTTTTAATTTGGCAGTTGCCATGGACATCTTTACCAACATGATAAGACTGTAATTGTACCAAAATCTGCTCCAGGGTTCAAATAATTTTGAAGACCGTCACATGAACAGTCAAATGGTCCATCTTGAAAATATCTTTTTGATATATTCTGTTAAATCGGCATAGAAAAACGGCTGTCACGAGGCTCTTTTTCACTCCCCCCTTTTTTTTCTTTTACAATTTTACACCAAATATAATGCAATACGACTACAGTTAATAAAAATGACTGAAGAGTTGGTTAAAAATGGGAAAATGTGCATAATGAGTAAGAGAAATTAACATAGGGATTTACACCTTAATGAAGGGGGCAAATGGTATGGAATTAGTTATTTCCCAAGTGTGTGATGCTTGCGATATTTATTCAGATTGATGTTTTCAAGTGTACTGAATGTGTTATTTGGAAAAAATGTGTCATATTTCACTAAAGCATGTCAAGAAGCAAAATCTCAAGATGCCAGTATCACTAACAAGTAAGAAGGACCTTTTCAATCAATTGTACGATATCATTTACAAAAATGGGAACATTATGCACAACATCAGCACAATTGAGGCCTTTCACAGTGCAAATAAAGAGAAACAAAACATATGAGCTTGCATGTTTGTGGAATTTCAATATAGCCTAATACGTTTGCACATGCAATTCTCATATATGCAGAGTATAAGGAGTAAACATCAGCAGAGCTGTGTGATTTATATTCATGTGTTTTTATAGCAATGATATTTAAAATAAAGCGAAATAAATTCATTATTGATACAAAACCTACACTATCTGGACCTTTAGAGACCCTCTATGGGTGGTAATCATATAAGTCTACAACGGGTCTAAGCTGCTGATATCTGTTTATGGCATTTGATTGAATACCAGTACCTGGAAAGCCAATTAGTAGTAATTTGCACAAAAGCAGGAGAAATGTGATTGTTAATAAGCGGTGACTCAGAAGTGCCATTTACCATATGCGATATTCAGAAACAAAAATGTCAATGCACAAAATAAACCAAAAAATAAAATGACAAAAATAAAAAAAACCCATCCACAGTATGAATCAGAGGTATCCCAGACCAAACCTTAAAGTCTGCATAATGACAAATGTTAAACTGTATTATAATACAGAGGAGTAGGACTAATTTGACAGCAAAACAAGAACAAGAGCTTCACATAAAGAAGGAACATGCATAACTTTATGATTAGATGGCAAAAGGCCATAAACACGCAATTTAAGCTTCTCTCCGGAAGACTTTCTTGGCACTTTGCCTAAAGAGCGTGGGGTCGTTTCAGGTCAGGCCTGGCGTGTTGTTGTAAAGGAAGTGCAGAGCATTTGACTCGCTATATTTCACTTCCTTGTTTTTCACGTGCAGGAATCACATTTGAGAAATCAGACACTGACAAGACGGCAAAGCAGCGAAAGGTTGAAGAGTATGTCAAAAAAAAAAAAAGTGTAGGTTTTCATGCAAACATATTTTATGCATCTAAAATGCACAAGGAGTCACCATGCACGCCCACTGAGGATCAGTCTGAACAGGTCAGGATGTTTAACATGGCTTGTTGTTTTTTTGCCACATTTGTTTATGCCATTATTTGTGTGCTTTAGAAACGAATGATAGTTTTGTTTTGAAAGTCTATTTATGTAGGAATTCTGCTTCTCACGTTTTGCATTTGAATGCTTTAAATACTTCCAGCTTGGTGTAAAAGCAAAAGACTTTTTCTGCATACAATCACAAACTCTTTTAATTTTTTTTTTTTTGCTCCATTAATGTGCATCCTGTACTCAATTCGTGCATTTGTTGCCCGTTAAAAGGGTTCCCAAAAGCGGTTGCTCTACATTTAGTGAAGCCTTCTATTCAACTCAAAATGAACGCTAGCTAAATAAATGAATAAATAAATGAATGATGAATGCTGTCAGGAGGACGGCACGTATTTTGCCATCTCTTTCGGCGACCGGTAACAGTCCGTTGTTTTAGCTTGCTAAGGAATGTTTGTATTGCACAAAATCATAACCCAAAAAAAAAAAAAAAAAAAAAGAATGAAAGAAAGAAAGAAAAGACAAAAGTGATATTTTATTCATTAGGACTGTCTGTCTTTGTGTATTCTCATGCAGTCTGGTCTGCATTTATATGCTAACATAATTTACTCCTCTAACCTAAGGCAGAGTTTACCATCACCTCGACAGACCTCGACAGAGTGTGTGTGTGTGCAGCCAGTGTTACTAATATCTCATGATGAATGTGTGTGTGAGTGTGTGTGTTCATTTCAAATTTACTAAGAAACATGGGGAGCCATTTCAAAATGTAGAGACATTTCTTTGCCTGTTGTTAGGATATAAATCTTTCTCTTGATTTAAATGTCGCCTCTTTTTAAAAATAAATATAAAAACTGATACAAAACAATATTTCTTAATGTATGTAGTTATTATTTTCCACAAATGGAAACAGCTTTTTACAACTCATGCACTGTGTAGGTGTTTTTAATGCAAACGGGTTCACGCAATTTGAGCAAAGGTAATTAAATCCTGAGATTGATTGATCATTTAGTTATTTTTTCATCAAGGATGTTTTGATGGTATATTATCATCTAATTTTAAATTGCAAGTATTTTGGGTTTTACAGGGCTGTTTAGTGACATGGGTATTGTAATTTAGGCATTGGTTATACAGTAGATTATACACTGTCAGAAAATTGGGAAAAATTGTACCTTTAGGGCTACAACAGCTTGTCACTGGCAGTACCTTAAAGGGACACCTTTGTATCTTATTTACCCTAAAAAGGTGCATATTAGTACCTTATAGTAGTAATATTTACCCTTAAGGTACTAATATGCTGCTTTTAGGGGTAAATCAAGAGTATTTTCACAGTGACAAGATGCTGTAGCCCTAAAGGTACAATTTTTCCACATTTTCGTGACTGTTGACTTGACTAGTAGTATAAATGGAGGATGTAGAATGAATGGAAAACTAGTTGAAAATGTGTACTTGGTTATCTGGTTGGTTTCACTCACAGGTGTGTTCATCAACCCTGTCAAACAAGTAGTGTTTGAACTTTATATATATATATATATAGCGAAGCAGACGAGTTTGTACAAAGTCTGACGATCCATGTTGTCATAGTGACCTAGTAATTAATTAAGAATCATTTGATGTCTTAATCCCAAAACTTTTATTACTGTTTATGTTCTAGGTTGATATTTTCAATCCTAAATTTTCAATGTAGTTTCTGAGTTTTAAACCCCACTCTATGTAATACCATTTATTTACAGTTTAGTAAGATTGACACAAAATAGCTGCATAAACGCTTAATTTGCATAATGTTTATTTCACTAAAGATATTAGAAAATAGAAAAGGCTACTGAACTGTCAATAGGTCAAGCCAAAGTAATCCTCACAAGATCGTCCGATTGATCGTTATGGTAATGATTTCTGCATTCAGTGGATTTCCAAAAATTTGTAGAAATATGGACCTCACTGTTGAATGTGATAGGTTGCAGCGTGCATGTGTGTACTAAGGACATTTTGTCATTTTGACCTTGGCTAAAACCTACGAGCAAGGACAAATATGTCACAGCGAGTATCGGTGATTCATCGGGTCCGAATTATTCTTGTCCACAAGTGCTGCCAAAATCTAGACAAGACAGACACTGTCGGTTTCATTTCTTGATTTGTTCCTTTCTTGCTTCCTTTAAGTTATTTTTTGTGGTTTTTAAGCATACTTTCACTGAGAGCGATATGGCGTTGTGTTGCAGGCTATTAACACCTATAAACAAACCGTATGGACACCGCAACATCAAAAAGCACTTAGTTTTTGGACAGGAAAGCAGGTCAACCTACCATTCGGCATCATTAATATATTTATGTAGGTTTTATACGAATATAGTTTGGTAGCGTTATAAATAAATTCTCGGCACCACCTCTCTCTCTCTTATTGTTTCTGCTGTGTGCCATTAAAGACCAAGCTCAGAGGCAAAGGACAATGTGTGAATGCCGAGCATTGTAAGTCACATTTGCATATTTGAGATTTATATTATTCAGATGCTTGACATCCTTTCCCAGAAACCCCCCCTCCCGCCTTCTCTCTGCCCGACACCCCACCCTCACCTTTTTCTTGCCTTGCCTCTCTGTCTTTGTTTTCCCCCCTTCTCCCCCCATCCCTGATAAAAATGATTTCCAGTCACCGCACGGCATGCTTTATGAGATGGCCGCCTCATTAAAAAGCGTCTCTGATTAACCTGAATTTCGGCTCCTTTCTTACTTTTCCTCTCTGCCTGTCCGTCATCCACGTTATTATTCTTTTCTTTCGTCTCCGTCGCCCTGTGCTCTTTGTCGCTGCAGCAGGGCACAGCCGTCTGAGCATCTTCCAGACAAACTGACCTCTAGGGACGTATTGACAGTTTGTGTTACTGAGTGACAGACGTATAGAGCCACAGAGCGACAGTGAAGGAACACACAGAAAACCGTTCCAGTACTCTCCCGGCAGTCGTTTTTCTTCTTCTTTTTTTTTTTTGTCATGAAACTCAGAAGATTCCCTTCTAAGATTAGAGATTTTTGGGAGAGTGAAAACAAGGGTGGTGAAGGGGTGGAGGGGGTGCTTATGTGCAGTTTTTTTTTTTTTCCGGAAAAAGGGGGTGGGGAGGGATCTAATTAATTTTGAAGGATCATCGGCCCCTTTCGTCCAAGGCAGAGAAAGAGGCAGGGCGGGAGACGGAGGGGTGAGCGAGTGGGTGGAGCGAGTCTGAGGGAGAGAATAAGTGAGACAGGGGAAGGCGGGGGGGACAGACAGACCCCTGGACTGATTAGAATTCTGGGCAGGTAGCAGGCGGCTGCTGTGCACCCACTGTGGCCAGGCAGAAAGGAGGGGAATGGCTGCCCGCCCGCCCGCCTGCCTGTGTGTGTGTGTGTGTGTGTGTGTGTTTGAGGAGGGGTGATCTCTTGGAGCAATTCTTGACGTTCAGGTTCCTTGCACTTTTGTTACCTAATTTCCCCTCCAATCGCTCCGATATTTCAGCAGTGTTTATGAGAGAAACTACAGAACTCGTCTCAGATCTCCAGAGTGTCCCAGAATTATAGAAACGGTGTCACTGCATCAATATAGCACAACAGTAGGTTCCCAAAGTAAAGTCCCATTCATTTTAAAATGTCTTTAAAATACTTTCTTCTAGCCATGCTTAATATGCAGAGACAACTACAAACGCTGCGGCTCTGTGATGCCTTTAAAACATTGTTTCATTTATTTGAATCACCCTACCTGTCTGGCGTAGAAACATGGCATATCCAGTGACATGAATTTCTAGGCAGACAAGGGGGCTTGTTCAGGAAACCTGTAAGAAAACAGTCAGTATTTTTAATGTTCCGTTATGTTAAGCTCATGGAACATAATGTATACTCTAGTGTAACAAGAACATCTGACCCTTTTGTTAGTAAAAAAACGAAATAAATAAAAATAAAACATCAGTGAAAGCAAATTATATTATTGAGACGGCCTCGCTAGACTCTAGATAAGTGAGATAAGTGCTCTGTTATCTATATATTTTGCTATACCTTTGTGAAAAAGTGCACTTTAGCATACTTCTTAGAAGATTACTTTTTACTAATTCATTAGGTAAGAATATACTTAAAGGAAATAATATACTTTCAAGAATAATGTAATGGTTTTGGATACTTAACTGCATGTTGATTGCAATTAAATTAAAATGTGCTTTAGTTTAAACTGAACTTGCTTTTTTCACCCACTTGGGTAAAACAATTTCTATAGTCTTTGAAATGTGGTTAAAGTGCACTGCTGAATATACTGACTGACAGGGATTTATGGTAAACAAAAATATACTTTCAAGGTTCAAGGTTCTTTGTTTGTCACATGTATGTAGTAGTGTAATGTTTACTTTAGTTTCTCGTCGCACAGTGCAACAAGAAACAGAACCAACAACAAATTAAGGACACATGCGTGTGCAGAATATATATAAAAAATAAAAGGTTGTGAATAAAAAAAACATGATTCTTTTCTCCAGTTAGACAAAAAACACAAAGTACAGCATTGTATGTATTTAGTGCCATTTCTGCATGTGTCTGTGTGTGAGGTAGGAATATGTTCACTCTCTCAAGTGACTTTAATTCTGTTGAAACTTGTATGCTGTGTATGTAAGTATATTTGTAATTACTCATTCGTAATTATGAAGTTGACATTTAGTACATTTAGTACAAAATAGCACATTACAGTTCAAACTGCAATCAAGTACAAAATGTGCTCATAATAAGAAGTGTACTTCATTAAAGCATGGCAAACAGTTAATAAAACATAATGATTTCAAATTAACTTTAAAGTAAAACTTTTTATTTTAATGTACACGTTTTAGGAAAAAGCAAATCGAATGCACTTAAGTGGCTTTTCAAGTATTTTTAAGTACACTACAAGTGCAAATACAGTTAATACAATTAAGTGATCCTTTTTCATGGGGAAAACTTACAGAAATATTATAATAAAAATAAATATTATAATAGAAATAAAATAAATATTATAGCTTGACTATAAATCAAGCATTTTATATTTTTGATTCAGTTATGTCATTCACAGTGCTTCATGGGATATGCAGATAATTCTCTTATAAAATAAAATAGGCAGTTATGTCTTTTGTTCTGATTTTCATACTTTTTTGCTTCAAATCATAGTTGGTCATGTTGTGATTCATTTCAGAGCTGGATGGTTTGGTTCAAGGCCTAGGACTCTTTCCTGAAGAATTTTTTGAAATCCAGAAAAATACTTGCAAATTCAAGGCCACCAAAAAAGTGGGCGGCCACTTAGTATGTAATGTTACGCTTCACGAAATATATGAAATATTCGAGAGGCTAATGGAGTGTTTTGTGAAGCTTTTATGTCTGTTACATCTAATGTACCCCTAAAAAGCTTTTGAAAGATCTTCATACTGCGTGCCCTAATGAGCTTCTTTTATTAAAGTCTCTCTGCATGCACGTGTGTGCGTGTTTATCAGGAAACGTTTACCTCCTCTACCCGTATCAATATGCATGAAGTATTCATTGTCTGTGCTGTTTGTCATGCTGCATGGTATAGACAAAGCACCTTTCTTTTTGTTTATACTGAGAACATGGCTTTGATCATGGCCTCTGTTCTTTGCCATTTATATTCACATGCATATATTCTGGCAGCGTGGATGGTGATCAAAAGGATGCGCACACAATATATGCAGTACAGTATGTATCTTGGACTACATTAGCGTTAATTCGTCACCTTTTGGGGTCTTGTTACCGTGCTGTTGTTAATTAATGAGTATTCTGATGGTGATGATATGAATAACAACATTACAGCTACAGTGTGTGCAAAATAGCACATGGCAATATTGGACTCCTTTCTAAGGAAAGCACAAATATGATCATTGTGTAAATCTTATGCATCATATATATACGAAGAATGTGAATGATTGTGCAGCTTGTTAATGAGAGGAATGATATTACTTGTTTAAATGGTTGGATTTTATCAGATGATTTCATGTGAAAAAGAAGTACGCTTAGTTGTATTAGGCCTAAATGTCCACTTGTAGTGCACTTCAAATCTTAAAAGTATATTTTTCAAAAACTGCACTTGCATATATTAATGAAATAAAAAGCCAATAAAATCTTTTGTTCGAAATTAATTAACAAAATTTAAATCATGGAACCATCTTCCAAACCTATTTTTCACTATGGTAAGCCATAATAATATTTAGATTTTTGAACTGTTGGGATGTTTTTCTCAGGAATCGTTTGTTCGCGTTTGTTTATGTCATAATCTGTAACTGAAGAAAAAACGTCAGTCTACAACTACATATTAACTAAAGCAAAACAAAAAAAAGCTAAATGAACGCAACAGCGCCTGTAGTAAATCACAAATCAATGTAGTTTGCATAGCATCACATATGCTGTGCATTGACTAGGTTCACAAAACAGTTTCCATGTTGGTAAGAATGCCAAAAAAAAAACGGTTCTAAACCGGTTAGTCTCTTTGGTCTTGTTATAGCTTTGGCAAGTTATATTCTACTTTTTTCTTTATATGATATGAATAGCAATCATGAAATCTAATGTAAGTGTAGCCAAACATTTGTAATGTCATTTTTGAAACAAGTCAAAACAACAGCAGCGTATTAGCTACTCACCTAAGACTTTTTTTTTTTTTTTTTGATATCTCTTTTTCTACCTGATGTTGTTAGTGAGATTCGCACTGATAAGGCGATCATCTGTAACCATAAGCACAGTGCTGCACCTCAAGCCATAATAACCGTAATAACCAGAACAATGTTCCTTTGCCAGTATTTTTATGCCTCAACTGCTAGTGGGCCAAAAGTTACAGCTTAAAGAGTGTTTCTTAACACACTTTAATATACATTTTAAAAGTGCGCTTTAAATTCAAATGAAATGTTTTATTTAAAATGTTTTAAAGAAGTAGGTATTTTTATGAGCACCTGTATAGAACTTAATTATAATTTTAACTCTAGTGTGGTACACATGACATACAAGTTTCAATACAAATGGCATTAAAGTATATTTTACTTTATTGTTAATGCATGTTAGTACATTCAGCAGTATAGTTTGACCATATTTTAAAGACAATAGAAGTAATTATGTAATGACATAAAGGTATACAGGGCTGTAGACTGCAACCAAAATGGTGGTATTTGCGACGATTTTTTGAGAATGTGGGAGTTAAAGTTTGACATTTGTGCGAGTGCATTGTCTGTGCTGCTTCAAAGCGTCTGCTCCATACAAAAATGCCGCGAATATTGAGGAAATGATGGCAGACAGAGGATTTGGTTTTCACAACGAAGTACTGTAAAAAACCGCTTCTTAAACCAGAGAAAGTGAACATGTTGGTATTCTTGTGGGGAAAAAAAAAAAATGCAAGTTCTGTTCCCGACAGCCAGTTTAGTTTTACTTTTCTTTTTGTTTTCGTTTTAAAAAGCTAGTTATCTTTGCTGTTTACCTCACGTTACACTATGGAGGATTTCTTCAAATTTTTAGTTTTTTATTTAGGCTATTTGATTTCTCAGTGTTTGCTAAACATTCTGTAATTTAT
>SCHK01347189.1:0-13796 GCA_004124795.1 Poropuntius huangchuchieni
TATAACATGCCATATAAAATGCCAACTGTTCAGCAGACAAGGCTTCTAAGAAAATATTTAGTAAACAAAAACCCTATAAAACAGTTTGAAAGTTGTCAGGTTTTGAAATTAACATGATATTGTACCTTAAGACAATACGTACTGTACTGTTGTAAAGACTGTAGTCTATCCCTCACAGCTTTGTTTCCATCCATGTAAAAATCAATATGCATCTGGCCTAACTAAGGTCTATAGATAGCTTTACACTACAAAGTGGCGCGTACGTGTTGACTGTCATGCTCAGGTGATAGAAAAGATGCAGGATGCACGCTGATATGCAGAACCAAAGCCTTAAACCTAGACTTACCTAAAACATTAACACTATTCTAATGCTGCACTGATAACTCCTTCAGGAAATCAAAAAGAGCGGTGAGACATTTCAAAATGCTGAGCTGGATATGACAATCAAAAGTGCCAAAATCTTGATCACTGAATGTATGTATATGTATCCATATCCAGTCATGTCGGCCCTGTCCTAAATGCTGCACTTGTGTCCCTCCTCTAAGTCCACGCATTGGTGAAGCAATGCTGCACAGACTAGTAGTCTGCATTAGTGCAGGCTCAGCACAAGTGAGCATTGAGGGTACATAGCGACCATAAAGGGGAATCAGAACCTTAAGGTCTCAAAGACTTCAGAAGCATGCCACTGCAAGACTGCAAATACACATCAAGTGCCCCATTTGGGACAGGGCCATTGTGTTTAAGGGTTTCATGCATAAGCATGAAGTCTAGTCCAAAAAGAGAAGAGACTATAAATCAACCAAGCAGTTTGCTATTTGTTAAATTCAGAATCAGGTAAATCTAAAATCAGATACAATACCATTTGAGAAAGTCTGCACCATTCAAGTCTCTCATGCTTAACAAGGCTGCATTTTTTTGATAAAAAATTCAGCAAAAACAGGTCAAATAAATATTTCCTACTTGAATATATTTTAAAATGTAATTTATTCATGTGATCTACAAAAATAAATATAAATATACTTAAAGGGATACTCCACCCCAAAATGAAAATTTAGCCATTTTTCACTTACCTCTATGTCGTTCCAGACCACTAAAAGCTTTGTTCGTCCTCGGAACACATCTTAAGGTATTTTATAATAAATCCGGGAGGCTTGAGACAGTCGCATTCACTGCCAGCATCAAGGTCCAGAAAACTATGAAAGACATCGTCAGAGTACTCCATCTGCCATCAGTGGTTCAATCTGAATGTTATGAAGCGACGAGAATACTTTTTCAAAGCAAAAAAAAAAAATTAAAATAACTATTTAATTCGCCTCATTTCTGTCTCCTCTCTGTCTCTCTGCGTCAGTGAAGCGGATACACTGTGTCTGCCGTGCCACAAGGGTGATCTGTTTTTTTTTTTTTAAATCAAAGCAAACGCGGGTAGAAATGTATGGGCTGACAGCTGTATTCTCCAATGGAGCTATGCTGACGCAGTGAGACACAGATGATGCGAATTCTTCAATTTAATCTTTTTTTTTTTTTTTTAGGCGTGCCAAAAGTATTCTCGTCGCTTCATAACATTCAGATTGAACCATTGATGGCAGATGGAGTACTCTGATGATGTCTTTCATACTTTTCTGGACCTTGATGCTGTTATTTACCAGGCAGTCAATGGGACAGTCTCAAGCCTCCCGGATTTATTATAAAATATCTTAAGATGTGTTCCGAGGATGAACAAAGCTTTTACTGGTCTGGAACGACATAGAGGTAAGTGAAAAATGGCTAAATTTTCATTTTTGGGTGGAGTATCCCTTTAATATAAATACCCTGCAACTATACATTTAGTACTACCCTGGTATACTTAAAGTCTGCTAAACTGAAACAGAAGTGCTCCTAATGCACTTTAATTGTGTGTAAGTAGTGCTGAAGTCCAGCTAAAGACATACTTACTGTAAGTATATTTGATTGTGCTGAAGTGGAACTATTGGAAGTATACTTCAGGTGCACTTTAAATATCTTGCATTTAAAAACTGAAATGAATCAAAGATCATACAGTCCTCATCAATAGAAACATTAAATCATATTTTAAGGTTAATATTAAGAAAAGTGATAGTAGTACTCTAAATACAGTTTAATTATAATTTGTATATCAGTACGTCTTGAGCGATATGTCAGTAAATGTTAATTTATTTGAAATATACTTAGTATGAAATTAATGTATTTTAAATATATTCGTTTTTTTTACTAGGGATGGCAAAGCTGAATTTTCACTATCCATTACTCCCATCTTCAATGTCACACAATCCTTTAGATATCCTAATTTGATGATTTGGTGCTTAAGAAGCATTTCCTATTATTATCAGTGTTGAAAAGAGTTGTGTTGCCTAATGTTTTTCAGGAAACCAAATTTTTTTTTTTTTTGAAAGCAAATTTTGTATACTATATATGTATGTACAGTACTGTATGTGGTCATGAATAACTGGAAAGAACACATTTAATATTAAAATCAAATGTATAAAAGTGTAACTGCTGAGAATTTAAAAAAAAAAGAAAATCAGCATGAGAGAACTGGCCCAAAGATGTTATAAATATTAAGAGATGCTGTAAAGAAGGGTGACATATTGTCAGCAGGAAAGATGGCAGCAGCGTGCTAACTATCAGCGTCAGCGCTAAGATCTCAGCATTATTCACTGTCACTCTGACCACACGCACAAGACATCTGTCATTGCCTTGGTGTTTGTGCATGTTTCTGTGTGGCTGCGTTAGATGTGTTTGGAAGAGCGTGTGAGTGCGTGTGTGTGTTTTGCCCATCATTCCGACATTAACTAGACAGAGGCTGCGGTGAACTCTAAACGTGCCCTGCCTGATAATGAAAACAGTTCCTGCTCTTTCACACCCTCTCTCCCCGCTCCAATAAAAATGGAACAGGAAGAGGGAAAAAAATGATGCAGAAGGTTACATGACTCCACCCACCTCTGCTTTTGCCATCTCACCAAAATTCATCATCACTCCCATACCAATTCTTCTTCTCTCTCTCTTTCTCTCTCTCTCTCTCGCTCTCTTTCTGCTGATCCGCTTTGATGAGAATCGACAGAATTCTATTACCTGTTCACATGTACGCACTTACACACACTTGCGTTTACACACATACGAACTTACAAACTCTCAGAGAAATGCACGTCGAATTGAATTATACTTACATGTGCACACACACAGGAAGAAAATTCTATTACCAGCCTCCTATTGGACAGTAATCCTCTCTTCACGTCCTGCTACGATAAGGACTACTTCACACAAAAACCTGCCCATGTCACAGAGGAGATCCTAACAAAAACACCAGAGATGAATGGCACACATGCTCAAAGCTGTAGATTTGAAAGGCCAGTGTTTGGAAGGGAGTCAGCTGTCACCCTCAATCATGCACCAGTCTGATTTTATCGCAACTGAAAATAATTTAGTATGCGATGCCAGTGAATTAAAATTGACCGCTACAGGGTTGCTGTTAGAAAACTCATGAGTCATGCAGGTGATGTTGAACTTAGTGGTGTTAACTGAAGGATTAATAGCATACAAGTCCAATAAAATCAATAACTGGGTCATCCAGATATCTACATTATATCACAGCAGGTAAATAAAAACCTGACTAAAAGTTACAGTATGCAAATCCACTTTTAAAACAGCTTTTAACATTTTAAATTGTACTAATATTTCACAGTATTAAAGTTGTATTTATTGTATTTTAGATCAAATAAATGCAGCCTTTGTACACATAAGAGAAGTCTTTTAAAAACATGCAAAATACTGACCCCAAACTAAAACTTTTTACACTTTTACCATTTTACTGTGTAAAATGCTCGTTACAAACACAATCCACAGTGCAACTTTTCTAAATAACACTGAATATGCTACTCCTACTCACAAACAGAAACAAATGTTGTGTACCATCCTGTATTTGTGCCATTTTTGAAGATTTTGGAAAGATCTTTTTGCTGTTTAACTGAAACTCATCTATTTTATTACCTCCTCCTTACACACACACTCACAAGCTGCCACAAGCTCTTTGTATAAACTGTTACATTAACATGACAATTACATTTTGTCAGGATTACTTGTTATAGGTCAGGTGTCAAATTCATTTGCACATGGACTGAGTGAAATTTTGAATGTAGTTTCTCAATTCTTTTCGAGAAGGTTTGTTTTCCTGTGTTTGATTCTATAACACTGCTTCCTTTCCACGAGTTCAGAATGACTTTATTGGATTAGTACGAGATTGATTCTTTGTCTTCATTCATGGAGCTTGTGCAGTTAGCTGACTGCAGTGAAGTGAATGCTACACCAATCTCAGCCCTGCATACTGCCACCCTGCCAAGATCTGCATCAAAACACACACACACACACACACACACACACATACACACACAGATGACATCAACAAATCTGGTTAGTATGATGTGCTCCTTGCTTACTTCAGCACTGTCTATTTTTATATACGGTACATAATGCAAGCGTATGTTTTATACCTGTCAGCTGTCTTTCTTTCCTAAATTATAAAGAGAGATGCTAGTTTAACATATATTTACAAATCTTTATAAAATGAGCACAAATGCAAACTCTCACACACACACACACACGTTGAGTATTCTCCTATAAAAATGATTTGCAGACAGTGTATGCAGTGAGTGCACAGAGAGGTTGATAATCAATAGTGCAGTGTGAATGTTTAACTTTGGGCTCTCTCAATCAATACAGAGCTCTGAACAAGAACTAAATATACCATTCTGCCCAGAGTCAGAGAAAGATAGAGAAAAAGAGTTAGCCATGAGATAGGAAAGTGAGAAATATGGCAAATGTAATCTGAAGCAAGCACAATCAGTAAGCCATCGGAAAAATAATCAACTGTATGTCCAAAAGTAGGAATTATATGGTATTTTATCTTTTGAACTTTTGAAAGGTAGTGTGTGTATTGCAGTATATAAAAAATCTCTAATATTGACCCCTAACCAATATGGTACCAAACATACTGTGCATCCCTAGACAAAAGTATGTCTGCTCTCAAACACCCAAATGTGCTTGTTGAACATTTTTCATTTTAAAAGTAATAAAAGGCCTAGGCATACAGTACTCCTTTCAGTGCAACAAAATACAAAGATGAACTAAAATTTGTGCACATAGTGAGTTCTACACAATAGCCCATGCCAAAACTGTCAGCTGACACTGAAATGACTCCCAGCAGAGTCAAAGCCCCTTCTTTTCGTGTCTCATTAACATGTAATACATATGGAAGGAAGGATAGATAGACAGAAAGACAGACAGACAAAAACAGCAGAGAAAAAAGTATCTGGAGGAGAGAGAGAGACGGGGAGAGTCATGCTTTTCACAGTTAAGTAACACAGTCCATAGTTATCTACGGTAATGACAGGTCCATAATTAGCACAAAGCTAATTCACTGTGATGCAAAAATGGCCCACTATCTCTCTTTTCCTCCCTCCTTTCATTTCATCTGTCTGCCACATGATTTCTGGGCATTTCTTCTTTCTACTTCCTGCTTGTTTGACTTTCTGCACCACACAGGCTTTGTTTCCTCAATATTGCAAGGAAACTTCTTGTGATAAACCAAACAAATAGCATGATCATTGAGAACAAACCAAAAAAATTAAATGTTGATTTTTTGAAGGCGATGTTTCCAAATCATAAAACACTCCAGACACTCAGGCTGTACAAGTGTTGGCATTGAGTTAAAGGAACATGATTAATTTATTCATGCGGCTGAGAAAATAAATTACACACACCACAAATCAGATCACACATTTTCACTTCTAAATTCCCTTCTAAATTATGAGCTCTCTCTCTCTCTCTCTCTCGCTTTTCTGGATTTATATTCATAGTATCTGTATTGGAGTTAATACTTTTAATAAGGCCAACATGGAATCTGCTGACTTTGCATTTTCTATGTTTTAGGGAAAATCTGCAGAATTTTGTGACAAAGATTTAAATGTGGAAAAAATGTAGTGATGCTGAGTCTTATTAGTTGCTTAAAGCATTTTGTGTTTCAGTATCGCTCTTCACAAAGTAGCTGGACCTTCTTTTATTGTTAACAGACATGATGTAAACACATGAGGACGAATGACACAATTTCCCGGCAAATCGAATCATACATCTCTGAAAACAAACATTATTGTAGGCTTACTGGTAAGGCAAGAACACTGATTTGACTCAATAATTCATTTGCAGGGAATTTTTGCAGACACAGATTCAATGTGGGCCTCTTCAATAATGCTGCCAAAGAAATTACAGAAAAAGAATGCTAAGCTAATGCTAATATGGGTTTCTGTTAGTGGCCAATACTCATGTTTATCCATTATTTATCCAGCTATGTTGGAACTGGGTGTCTCACTCTCTCTGTCTCTCTATTTTTCTGTCAGTCATTCTCAGTATTAATGCATTAATAACATGTGCAGCGATTCCTCTGGGAGGCATTCAAATGGTCTTACACCCCTCTATGCCACAGGGAGGTCTTTAAAGCGAGGAAACATGACAGCATTATACCTTACCTCAGACAGCAGCTATCCCAAAGCCCAAAAGTCCTTCCAAAGTCTTGAATTCACACTGTGGAACAAACAGCATTGGGGAAAAAAAAGGATACAGCCGTACTCCTCCGGAACGAGAGCCAATGGCAAGGATCTTCTGCACCGGGTCAAATGCCAGAGCTGTGGGCTGATAGGGAAATCCATGACGCACCGTCTACAGAGAAAGGAAAACAGAGAAAACATGAAAAAGAGAAAACATAGTGTGCTACATTAAGAACAAAGTACTGTAGGCAACTTTAGTCATTCATTCACATAACAGTGACACAGCCTACGGCCTGCCTGCACCCCCTGCTACTCTCCTGAGAACTGCTCACATGAAACAATACTTCAGCTTTTGCTGCTCAATGTGCAGCCACCCGCTCCTTCCCATCTCCTACAAGATATATTCTGCAATATTGTATTCGGCATACACTACTATTCAAAGGTTTAAGGTTGGTAGGATTTTTTACGTTTCTGAAAGAGGTCTCTCATGCTCACCAAGGCTGCATTTATTTGATTAAAAATACAGTTAAAAAATGATTGTAAAATACATTATTTTAATTATTTTTAAAATAACTATTGTCTATTTTAATATACTTTAAAATATAATTTATTCCTGTGATGACAAAGCTGAATTTTCAGCAGCCATTGCTTCAGTATTCAGTGTTGATTAGCTGTTTAACAAAAAGCTACAGCCATTTATTAATGTATAGACAAATATAAGACTTAAATATAAGAAAATTATACACTTTCAAACTAAAGGCATACATTACAGATTTTCATGCAAAACTATTGATCAATTACTTACATAATACACAAGATGATAATTTACAAGTTTCACATAAGGTAATGGGAAAACCTTATGTATCCAATTTTCCTCTTCAAAAATGTCAACATTTCTCACAAAAGGCTAACTTTTACCTTTTATTTTAGCCAAGTAAATAGGATATATAAGCAACAGAACTGAAAGCCTCCCACAGCTCAGAGCTGTTTCCACATTCTGTTGCACCTGTCCCCATTCATTTAAAACAATTTGTGACTCAAAAGTTAACTCTTTCCAATCAGCTTCCTATGCTATACCTTCCATACTTTTGCTACTTCCTCTTTTTGACATTGCTGCATTTGACGTTATGTTGATAGCACCATAAAGTACAGGTAAAATAACAAAACAGATATGCCCTGCTACTTAATTTACTTAAAGCAAAATCACTTGGGATTTGAACCCGGGTACCTTTCAATCACATAATCATATACCGTCAAAGATGATGATGATGACACCAGATCACTTGATTGAGCCACTAAATCATATGACACTTCATGCTGCCACCATGCTGACAACACTCCACTTTCCATCTCATTTCCTTTTCCATGTCTCCATGTCTACAATCTCAGCAAAGATCTCAGCATGCCCTTCTGGCACCTCGCTGACCACTCAAGCTCAACTTCATCAAAACTGAGCTCCCCTACCCCCCAGCCAACACTCCCCCACTCGGTCTATCTTCATCTCAGCTGAAGGTCACACAGCTGTCAACGCTTGCTGTGCAAAAACGATGGTGCCCCTCAAGACCAACCATCACATTCATGAACAAAACTGCAACAACAACCTAAACCAGCCAAAATCAAGCTTTTCCGGCACTTCTACACCAAGCAGTTGTTTTAGTTTCTGCTTATTTGATAACAAGATCATTTACTTCTTACTGGCCTTCCTGCATCTGCTACATGATCTCTTAAACATATTCAAAACATTGCTTCAATTCAATTTCAAAGTACTTTATTGCTCATATTGCCACAAAATCAATGCACGCAAAGTAATGAATAACCTAAATAAAGTATTATTAAAGAAATAAGCTATCAGTAATGCCAAAATAAAATAAAATACAATTTTAAATAAATGTAAGGTAGGTTAAATGCCTTGCTCAGGGGCCTGATGGTGATTGCTTGCTTCAAGTGGATCTTGAACCAGCAACCTTCTGGCTAAGATCCCTGAGCTTTATTCTGTAAATCACAGTGCATTTAATCTATAGAATTTCTCATACGTTACACGTTTGTACAAATCAAAGTCAAGATGCTGTTATCTGCCATTAGCAGACAGCTAACTGTAAGGACGGCCCCTGTGGAGCATCACCGGGTTAAGTGCTTTGCTCAAGGACACAGCAGTGACATGGAAATCTATTCCTGTTAATTCACCTGCAACTAGTGTTAATCTTGTTATCAATAAAATTGCTGACAAGCTGCTTGTCACTGATGAGTTTAATCAATAAAAATGTCGACAATGACGACAATTTAAAAATTCCAAAATATGACAAGGAAAATAACACTACATGCTAACAATGTTTTTGAAGAAGAAAAATCTACAAAGAATATAACTGCTCTGAATAATGCAGTCACAATCAATAATACCAGGGACTGACCTGTTTGAGCCACTGAAAGTGAATGAACTACTGTAGTGCAATTTTAGTGGGTTAACTAACTTGATATGAGATTAATCAAATATATATGTAGGCTACATATACACATAAATGTAATACATTTATTTGCATCTGCACAAAATGCACAAGTGGACTAAGTAACGTGATAGTCAAACTGTGTAAGTCACGTTGTGAATACGCTGTTTCCATAACAACGCAATGAACCAGAAACAATGAATAATTGCATAAATATTCATACATACTGTATATCATTACACTAATTACAGCAGTGTACTCAATGTTACTTCAGAAGATCAGGTTTTTACAACCGGACAGTTTTCACACATTTTTGTTAAACTTTTTACTTTACTTTATAATTTACTCACCCCCGTGTCATCCAAGATGTTCATGTCTTTCTTTCTTCAGTAGAAAAGATCATTACCTTTCCAAACTACAGTAACTCAAAACATTTGTTGGAACACATCGGAACACATGAAACTTTTCCTTATATTAGCTGCTAATTTACATTTCTGCTCCACACACCTGTCCACTTGTTGCAGCTGGCATCACGTCAATCTCTAAATAGCCAACAAAACAATTAAAGTGCTTCAAAAGTTCCCAAGCCTCTCACTAGCGAGTCACTTATGTGCCATTTTACACAATGAACATTTACCTTGTTACACTTGCGGCAAACTGCCTGCAATCACTGTAATCAATTGAGCTGGTCAGGGGCCAGCTTCAAATCATGCCGCTCTGAGTGTGTTTTATTTGGTGCACTGAACTGTAAAGAAGCTGTCCAGAATGTGTGCTCTGAAATGTAAGAGCAGGTGCTGTCCACAGCCATTGGTGCTGGAAGCATGCAACGAGAGCCGTCCACAGCCTGCGGGTCTGTGCTAGTGCTCTGGCGCTGGCGATGGCCGCCACAGATGGTGCTGAAATCCATCACACATGCGGCTCCAGAGCTGTGACGCAAATTGTGACACTGTCCAAAAATATTTTAGAAACAATTCTGCAGATTAGTGTCGAATGCTTCCTGATTGGGACACTAACAGAGAGTGTAACAAATTCAAGTGAGTTAATTAGACTTTTTTTTTTGTTACATTTGACTGTAAAAATCGCCTTTCGCGCACTTTCACGCACTCACTTTCCCCATTTGTTTGGCTCCCTTATGAAGGTACGTTCATCAATAATTCATCTGCATGGCTCTGGACTGATGCAAGCAAGTACTGGATGAATGAGCAGGATGGAGTGATCACAAAGCAAGCGAAAGACACAGAGAGAGAGAGAGAGGCGGGATGGAGTGAGTGCGATGTTCCATCCGTGGCTATTAAGCAGGAATAGAGCTGTGACGAAACCGTTGTCATGTCCAAATTCTCTCGACTTGTGACTACGGCTGCAGGTTTAATGTCTGCTTATGCAGACAATCGGAATCATTCGTCTGCGTCTGCATGGGCGTGGCTGCGTTCGATGTTTCAGTGCGTATGTGCGTGTTGCTTTATCGTCTCTATTAATCAAACGAGTGCTAATGAATGCCTCGGCGTATAGATTTTCATTCAGTGCTCTGCTTTATTGCAGACTATTTAAGCATCCCCCTCCCATTCCCTCTTCATCTCTCGGTTTCTCTCCTCTCGCTCTGTCTCTCGCTCTCTCTCATACTGATATGGGCTGTTGTCTCTGCCGTTTAGCTATTCAATTTCTCCACCCTATTTCTACTACTCCATGCCGTTCCATTGCTCTTAAAGGGACAGTTCACCCAAAATCGAAAATGTACTCAAAGGTGTACTCAAACCTACGTACATTTCTTTCTGTCAAACAGACATTATTTTTGGAACGACACAAGAGTGAGTAAACAATGACAGAATATTAATTTTTGGATGAATCATATCGTTAAGTTTGCATGGAGCAAACCATTTCTTTCAAAAATATGGGGTCAGTTACTTATTTATTAAATCAAACCTTTCCACAAGCATGCATTAAATTGATCAAAAGTGACACTACTGACATTTTTTGTTATTAGTTACGAAAATACATATTTAATCAAATCAAAAACACTGATAGTTTCAGTATTGCTTAAAAGTTTTATTTATTTATTTATTTTTTTAAGAAATTAAATACTTTTGCTCAGCAAAAGGCCATTAAGGACATTAAACCTAGAAACAAGAGTGAATACTTCTACATTCAATTTTTCCACTAATTAAAGAATCATGAGAAAAAAAAAAGAATCAAGGTTTCCACAAGAATATTAAGCAGCTGTTTTTACCATTGATATCCAATCAAATCATAGCCAAATCAGCATATGATGATTTCTGAAGGATCATGTGACACGGAAGACTGGAGTAAGGACTGCTGAAAATTCAAATTACAAATAAATAAATTACATTTTTAAACATATTGAAATACAATTGCAATTTTATTTCACAATAAAGTTTTTACAATTTTTTGTTATAATTGCATCTTTGCTGAGCATAAGAGTCTTCTTTCAAATACATACAAATCTACATTTAATGCTCAAACTTTTGAATGGTAATGTATTTATCTCAATGACTTCCGTAGTGGCGTTTACCCATGATTAAATATCCTTCAGCTACACATATACGACTGAAACATCACAATCTTGTTCATTCCCACTCACAGAATCAAATGATGCGGTCACACCACACGTCTAGCTGTCAAAACCCTGAAAAAGGTTGTGTGTTAATTCTGAGAATCAGGCCAGAACCACATATGCCGTGTGTTTGAGCCTGCTGTAACACGCTTTTGTGCCAACCAAGTAGCAAACCCGAAATGAACCTCCCCACCCCCGCTCTCCATTTCTCCAAGTCATTCATACGGGATATATCAGCTTCTACATGCTGCGCATATCTGTCTATCTCTCTGTCTTACAGTTTGCTAGATAATGCAGAAAACAATTAAATATTTCCAGTAATGCTGCTGGTCTTCTTTCAACCCGTTCTTCTGTCAGTAACTGATGTGATGCCGTGATAGAAATAAAAATCTCTACAGCTGCATTTATACTGTCCCAAATGGTGTTTGAACTGTGGCTTTGTGACATTTTGTTCTGTGTAAATGTTTTAATAGGAACTACGGTATGTGACTGGATGCTTTTATGGGTTCTCTGCATCAGCTCATGCTAGTAAAGAAGGGCAGAGTAACCATAAAAAACTGCATCCATGACACACTATCAATTACCACACAGAATATTGAATTAATTCACTCCTTCTCTGTATATAAACAAACAGGAAATATGTTTATAGTAATTATATAGTACACTTATGATAGAAATATACTGTTTTGACCACAAATAAGAAAATCTGCTAGGCTTCCATATACTAAATATTTCACGTTCATTTAAACACACTGAAAGCTGAGTTTAAATCATTGTCTGTGGTAATAAACAGCATGATACAGATGCGGGACGCAGACATTAGGTTGAAAAAAGCCCAGAATATTCTTTTAATGAGCCACACACATATATGCTCACACACCCCTGTCTCCCGCAGCTGGAGTAGGGGCGGGTGGTCCGGGTTTGGCAGCGCTGCAGCTTTTAATCATGGGCTGGAGAAGAGGTTGACACACAAGGGGGCGCTGACCTCCTGTCTGTCCCAGCAGGGCAATGCGACCTGTGGCAGGAAGGAGACGCGGAGCCCCTGGGACCTCCCCGTATCCATGCATAAACGGTAGGGGGGGTGCAAACAGGCCCCATACGGGCTGCAAAGAGAGTCATTTGGCATTAAATATACATACTACAGAGAGAGGATGAAAAATACATCTACTGGCCCCAATCTTTAAAGCCTCATCCATATTTCATGGCCAGAAGATCCATTTTTCCCCCTTTTTCTCTCCTTTTCTATATCTCTGGCCTTCGCCTTTAGTTTTGGTTTTTGGTTCGTTTTTGACAACGTGTTTAATTCTGCATTGGAAAGGCAGAGGAAGGAAGAGAGCAACATACAGTAAAGAGACCTGGGCGGCACTGATGTCATAGAACTCTCCAGAACACTGAACAAGGGTCTCTCTCGCTCCCTCTAGCTCTATCTATCTCTATCTAATTACATTTCAAACCACTCTTTCTCCATCGCTACAAATATTCCAATACACACACACACACAATGAACTCTCTTTCTCGCTCATTCACTCAGCCTCTTCTTTCAGAGGGGAGGGCGGACGAGTCTAGACCCTAATCTAAAAATAGACCACACATCCAGCACTCCCATGCACCGCTCTGTGCCTAAGACTGCAGATCTCACTCTCACACTCGCGCTGTGTGTCTCTCACAAGCATGCACACACATCGCACGCTATCATTTTAGATACAACAGGTACTGTCATATGCTCTCCCAAATATTCTTGGATGGACTGTCGACATCAGTTCCATTCATATATTCCCTTCTCCCTCACATACTTGTTTATTTATATATATATATATATATATATATAACACAGCATTGATCCGCTGCTGCAATGCAATAGAACACAGTGTAAGCAAAAGATGGTCTATATAAACGTCTGTTGAAATCATTACTAATGCAGCGTGTATTAAAAATGTATTGAGGAAACTATTAATGCTACACACATAGTAGATGCCTTTTGTATCCACAAACTGCTAGTTTGTAATATCATATGTGTTAATGTCAGAGCATGCACATATGAAATATTAAGGATGGAATGAGTTGGAGCTGTGGTGTAGTGAGTAGTATATGTACATACTGTACATCACTGATAATGAAAGTATTAAAAACAAGACCAAAAATATAAAAATGTAACATAACATAATGTAATATTTACTGCATATGTAACTGCCTACTGTTCTTCAGAAAAATCCTCCAGCTCCTGGACATTCTTTG
>SCHK01347209.1:9646-26108 GCA_004124795.1 Poropuntius huangchuchieni
TTTAAACAACTCTGACTTTATGGCACATCTTTATGAGGACAGCATGTGCTCCTAGAACTGTCATTTATGTAAGCGCTTGCATACGAACGTCAAATACCGAAGGTAAATGTTGTGCTTGACTGGTTTGAGTCAAAACTGCTACGTTTCATTTTTAGTTATGTAACAGGACACTTCATGTTTATTTCACTTTCATCTGTCCTAATTCATTTTTAACTCTTCTTTTGGTGTAGATTATTGGTCAGGTTTATGCAGATCCCGAGTGTCTCCCAAGAATGTTGGATTTTGGGCTCAATGTGAGAAAATTCATTGAGAAATTTCTTCCTGAGCACTGTCCTCCGGCTTTCTTTGCATTGGCTGTTGCTTGTTGTGATCTCACCCCTGACAACCGGTAAGTGTCACTGTGTTTTGTCTCAAATTCTAAAATAGAAACAATAGGTTCTTCCCCAGTAAGACAGATGTGATATGATCATTTCCTTGGGGTGGTGTGGCGATATGATTAATGATCTGTGCTTGTGAAAGTTGCAGGTACAAACCTGAACTGGGATTTTCAGTTTTTCATGAAGAATACTTTTACTCAGCAAGGATGCATTAAATTGATTAAAAGTCAGATTATCTTGTGAATGTATTGTTCAAATAAATGCTGTTCTTTTGAACGTGAATCCTGAAAATAATGTATCATGGTTTCTACAAAAATATTAAGCAGCACAACTGTTTTCAAATGATAATAAGAAATGTTTCTTGAGCACCAAATAACCGTATTAAAATGATTTCTGAAAGATCATGTGACACTGAAGACTGCATTAAGAGTTGCCGAATATTCAGCAGCAATAAATGAACAGTTGTTTTGAATTGTAACAGTATTTCATGATGTTAGAGCTTTTAATTTTTAATCAATTTAAATGCAGCCTTTGTGAGCATAAAAGACTTCTTTTAAAAACCATACCTTTCCTCTTCCTGTCTTCTTCAGGCCTGCTTTTCAGAAGTTGGAGGACTGTTTTGAGGCATTAACTCTGAATCAGGAGTTGAATATCCCTCTGCCTGCTGAACTGGACGAACTTCAGCAGAAGTTTTTGAGGACTTATGGACCCAGTGAAATTGCCTCTGAAAACCAGGAAAACAACATAGACTAATCCAACAGCAGCGCAGGCTGAGATATGGGCTGGGTTTTTTTTTTTTTTTGTTTTTTTGATGAGTTTACAGAACTGAATCGGAGCATTTACCTTGGGTTTGCATGCTGGGAACATGCTGATGCTGGTGTTCTTTGGAGAGTTCTGTCATGACGTTTGGAACTTTGAGGGCATTCTAGAACTGCAAAGGGTTCTTGGCAGAGTTCTGGTAAAGGAACAGGTACATTTCAGTGACCTTGAGATTCTTTCTGACATTTTTCCCCTTCTGTCTAATTTGGATGGTTTAGTTATGATTTAACCATGTAGCACAGACCTTTAAGAGTGTTTACCACTAGGTGAGTTATAGATCTGAAGATAGATTAGTTATAGTTATAGATGAAGTTTCAAATGTCAGATTTTTTCGTAGTGTAGCATCCATTAAATTGATCAATTTTCAGTCACAACAAATATAAAATTGTGTTTGTCATTAAACCTTTCGAGAACATGCCTGGGTCATATTTCAACCCACACTTAAAATGTTGAAAAAACCATTAGGATTAGATTTTAAGACAATTATGCACATCCCCTCCCACATTTTGAGCAATGATATTATTCAAAGTTGTATTGTTTATGCCAATTTAAATAGTTAAAACATAATGAAGAATATTGGGAACTGCAAAAAAATATGATTTAAATCAAAAATAATAATTTAGGAGGAAATATGCTTTATTGTCCTGGAAATGTAAAAGTGAAATGTATTTTTTTTAAATGGGGTTTAATGCGACCAAGACGTCTTTATTTCAAATTGTAAAAAATTTGGAAGGTTCTATTGATTCGCAAAAATTAAACTACCTGAACAACTCTAGGAATGTAAATGAAACATTGTTTAACCACACTGCCCCCTGCAGGCCGTTGCGCTTAAGTGCACTCAATCCCTGGACTGTTTCTGTGGCACTAGCACTTGAGTCCTGACCTCTGCAAGTCTGTAATCTAAAAACAGAGAGAGAGAGAGAGAGAGAGAGAGAGAGAAAACACTTATGAAAGGAAGATAATAAGTTTCTGAGTTCAAATTTGGTTTCCTATGTGTGGTTTTTTGGAAATGCATCTTGCATTGCAGTTTATTCCTGGTACATCAGCTGTTTGAAAACTGGAGTAGTTTATTCCACTGTCATGGACTCACCTTGTAAATATACCATGACAGGGCAAGAATTTTTCTTTGTATCTAAACCTGCTCTGGAGTTGTATTCTCCAAGTGAAATGATAAGTGAGATCGTAATGCTGGATTTTGACCGGCCGTTTCTGGAAGTTTTTAGCTCAGTACTGAAACGTGCTGTAATCAAAATGTCTGCAACGCAGAATTTAACGAGTGATGTTTTGTGAAGACGTTTGAAAATGAATGTCATCGTTACTTTGATCACTAATGTTTAAATTAACTGGATATATTGTTCATGTTTGTATAGATTTGATGTCATATGTTGGGATTATTTGGATTTGTAGTTTTCGTATGTTTGTAGAATGTGAAAAACTAAAAGAGCATTTTTGTTTGTAGTCTTATCTGTCAAAGGTACTGACATGTACAAAATTATAACCACTACTTGTACGCCACAGGATTTCTTACACTAATGTTTCATGAATAAAGATGAGTACGTATTGGCTATCTTCATTTCCTCTCTTTTTTCACTCGCAATTTGTTTTTTTGTTTTTTTTGTTTTTTTTGTTTTGTAAGTGTTTAATCAGCCGCAGGGAGGCGCTGTTGTGTAAAGAATAAGATGCTGACGGTGGTTCTGCTGTTGTAAACTATTAGCAGTATCCTAACTTATAGAAGACCTCCTAGATTGGCTGAAATATTTCAAAACAATATGCAGTGTGCTTGACTTGACCTTTCATTTCAGTTTGACAATGGCTAGGACGTTTTATGTGCGACATTTCACTGAATTAAGTTAAATATGACAGAAGCCACTTGTTAAGTCGAAACCTAGACATAACGAGTTCATAGTGCAATATTTCCAAACCTGCTCCTGGAGTATCCCAGCACTGCACGTTTAGACTCCAAAATAGATTTTAGGCATCTTAAAAGCTCGTTTCAAACCAAAATGCCAACTTAATTCCTTCTAGAAGCCGTTAATAAAGGCTCCAAGTGGTATTCATTTCAAACATCAATACATTACTTCAAAGACGTAATTTTGCCGTTTATGATCACTTGATCCTGAGGGCCTTTAGCAAAGACCCCCTTAGTTATTGTTGCTACGTCCGATGGCGTGTCATGTTCTCCGTGAACAAGTCTCAACTTTCAAATGTTGTATTATTATTTTTTTTTAACTTAATTTAAACAATAGGCTAAATACCGTTTTGTTGGTCTTTAAATATAAGTGAGGCAGATCGCTGTAGCGCTTCAGTTCAAGCTGCTCATAAACCGATCATCTCTTCCTCTTTGCTAGTATAGCACGAAATAAACATGAATGAACAAAAGATGAATTTAAAAAAAAAAAAAAGTATTTTTTTCAAACGTAGAAACATGTAAATACACAATTTCACAAACTCCCCGTGAAGGATCAGCTGAACCAGTTCAAATACAACTTATATTTATTTACTTATTACTAAAACAGGTCAAAATTAAGACTTAATAGTTAAGTTTAAAAAAGAATCTTCTTTGATTAAAAAATCTTTAAAAAAAAAATTGCGGTTTCCAGACTTCATTAAGTACCTTACCATTTGAGTCACAAAAAGGGTTATAAAGTACCAGATCAGTGTATTATAATTATTACTCAAGGATCAATATTTGGGTAATGGCTTAAAATTATTATTAACAGAAGCAGTTATTTTAAATGGTAATATTTCATAATTTAAATGTTTTAAACTAATTTTTGACCACATGAATGTAGTCTTGGTATTGTTTCAAAACAAACAAACAAACAAAAATCATAGGGATTCCAAATTTTTGATGAGTATTTTATATTTATATACTACAAAAAACAAATGGCAGTGGTCAGCATTACTACACTGTATGCAAGTCTTCCATCTGAACTTTTTTGCCCCTTTACTCCCATAATGTGCAGGAAAGTAAACATAGCTACTAAGTGATATATGGAGCATGTCATGTAGTGTAAAATACTGCAAGAACATGTCAAAAAAAGTACGATATTATGTTCTTCAAACTGATTTTATTTCATAGCAGTAAAAAACTGCTAAAAATAAAAATAAAAGACCTGCCAGAACCTTAAGCAGCTGTACAATCAACCAAGGGAAAATAAATGCATACATCAAAAAAAAAAAAAAAATCCCATCTCTGTAAAATGTAACCATAGTATATTATTTTAATACCTCATCTTGAACACTCTCAGTTTCAGGTTCATGCTTCAAACTACATCGTCCTATTTTAGACCATCTGAATGGTCAAGAACAAATGAACACTGATTTAGAAAATGTAACCAGAGACCGCTAATCAGACCCACTCTGACTGGTTTGCTAAAGTCATGACAGCGCTCGCTTGCTCTTTATCAGATTGTGGCCACAGGAGCAACAATACATTCAAATGTAATTTACTAAGGCAAGATCTCTGGAAAGCTTTCTTCTCCATTTAGTCAAAACCTTCACCTAGCTTAGCTCTAGCATCCCAGGCCATATGATCTGCCTAATGAATATGGATTTCTGGGAAAAAACTATCAAAGGCAATTAACTCAATTAGCTCTAGTTGCTAACCAATGCTCCCTACAGAATAAACAGCCCAGCTGTAGAGCAACAGATTCAGATACACATGTACAATTTCAGTCTCAACTCTCCACCACAACTGCATTAGGAAAAAAACAACAGAAAAGGCAGGAAAGAAGATAAGAATGGATTGTCTTCTCTTTCAGAACCCCAGAACTTCAGATGATCTGATCCATCGACACTTCATAAGAGGACACGGAGCGGTTAGCTGGCCTGTCGCCATCTCATTGGAGTTTAACAAGCAGGGAAAGTTCATGCCCTGTGATGATGTTCGCAAAACGTACTTGCAATTTTTCTCCATTCGAATCCCTGACATGCATATATTTATACAAAACCACCATTTCACCTTTTCCAGTGTATCCCTACATGTCCTACTTTCCCCAACAACTTTGTTGAGGAAATAAGGACACTGTCTGGGACAAAAAAAAGCTTTCCACCGCTCTCTCAAGGCATATGCCCTATCTTTACTGTGAAACCGTGCTGTAAAGGCAAGGTAAAGAGAAAAGAGACGACAGGCAAAGGGAAGGTGGACATGGGGTTTGGTCCTCTGAGATTCTGCAATACTGCATAGACATGTCTTCACAAGACACTTTTCCAGGTGCTCATCCTGTGCTTCCATCAGGCTCCGGGGGTCCCTGCTGTCCCCATAAGGGGGTCGGCCCCTTCGACGGGCTCCTGAGTGGGGGTCTGGTTGTTCGGTTCAGCAGTGATGACGATGGTGTTCTCGTCCACCAGCTCGCAAGTGGGATTGGCAAAGGCAGAGAGAGGAAGAGTGATGCGATGCATCTCACGCTCATAAACCCGCTGCTCGTGTTGTTTCTTGAGGTCACGACCCCTACGGGACAAAAAAACACCACCACTTCACTTCAACCATCACCACAACAATGAGATTTAGCCATGTTTGTGTCACTCATCAACTGAATGAATAATAGAATGGTATATAACTGTATATTATTTTGCACTTTTTATCAACATTCTAAATTGTAAATCTTTATATACGTATAAAAATATTAAAATATTTTTCATTACCAATTCTTCAGCATTACAAATCTGAGTAAACACTGTTTAAACACTGTGCTGTTCAAATGTTTCTTCTTAGAGTGACTTGGTACTAGACAGTCTTCTGACCATTGAAATAATTAAAATCATAGCTTAATTAAAAGAGTGCTGGTTCTTAAGTTTGATTTTAGTTTTGTGACCTGAAAAACAAAAAGTGAACTGTTACACTGCAATTTTATGCTTTCAGATGCCAAATCCTTTGTGTCCTGTGGAAATGGTGGAGAATGGAAATTATGTCATTATATGTTATGTTGTCACGATCTTTGATTAAAGATGATAAGAGACTCTGTTTGTTAAACTAAATGAACTGTTCCAGAGTTTTCCAAATTCATACTTTCTGTCTCAGAAACACAGACTCGAAGACAACCATTCTGAATTACATAATCAAAAAGATTATTCAAGACTTATTCAACAGTGTTTCCACTTCATTTCCTCTGAATATTATTTCCATTTTTAATATATCCATTCAAGCTATACTGTAATAATATGTAACAGTGACGCACTACAGACAGGAGGAGTGATTTGTCTCCAGTATTGCCTATTTTTAGCGTTGAGATATAAATGCTCTACTGGAGAGGACCAGCTCTAATTTGTCACTCGCTGCCAAGCAAGAAACTGATCTCGATCACTATCCTTTACCATTTCATGAAAATGGCAGTCGAACGCTGGAGAAATCTCAGTCTTATCCTTCCTTTCACTCCATCTCTAGCCATTCAGACTGTGCGTGGCAGACTTGCAGCGTGTTATGCAATCCTCCTACACTTACCCAGCACTTTCCTGCCTGTGTGTCTGCAGTGAGCTCTGCTTTATCACAACTGAGCACTACCGCTCTCGCTAAGTATTTGGTTGAAGAGTTTGAGATCCATGTGCTGTTACATCATAACATGTTTCCGGTGGGTGACACTGTCCTAGTATTATAGGTTAACCCTCCTCTCAGCTCAACATCCTGCCCCTGCTTATTAATACTGAGCCAATTAATCGCTAGATAAACGATGACATACACACATTATCAGCTGACGCACAAGTACATGCTGCCGAAGGCTACTGAGTACACTGCCAAACTCTTTACATGATAGAGATGAGATATTACACAAAATATCATCACATAAAACATAATTCTCATATATCACCAGAAATATTATTATAAAAAAAAATAAGGAAATTATAAAAAAAATTAAACCTATTTTTGATATATTATATATATATATATATATATATATATATATATATATATATAAAACATTGTACTACTGTATTTATTTCTTTTGAAAAATGATGATGGAGAATAATAGAAATTACAAAAAATAAGTTACATGGAATATTCTTACTTTCTTTTGATTTTAGGGTGAAATATAAGATTGAAACCTTAAATTTGATGGCTCCCTTCTACACCAGCATTTGCTGCACATTTAGTTTGGGTTTGGATACACTGTGATTAGAAATATACAAAATAATTGATATCCCTATCGATATCATTTTTCAGATATCAGAGTCCTTCTGTTCCTCCCCAAACCCAACACCCACTTCTAAATGTCAAAACAACTTCCTAAATATAGACAGTCAAGATGCCTTCGATATCTGCACCAGCTCACCATCTCTCTCTCATGTGTCTAATGGCATTAAAATGACAGCGTTACATGAACCTGCTATGTGTTTCCAGCTAATGCCAGCCTTTGTGATCTGTCA
This sequence comes from Poropuntius huangchuchieni, assembly GCA_004124795.1. NCBI lineage: Eukaryota > Metazoa > Chordata > Actinopteri > Cypriniformes > Cyprinidae > Poropuntius > Poropuntius huangchuchieni. Next base: position 17,206 of record SCHK01347209.1, read on the forward strand.
CACTTTATTCCCTTGAAAGCATGTAGCAAACCCAATAACATTCTGTATCTCTGTTGCACAGTCAGCACCTCTGAGCGGCTCTGAGTAGAACAAAACCAGCATCTCAATATGAACTGTACATGAAGTACTGGCCACACATCTCATCTCAAGTCTCCTCATTCTGAAGAACTGAAGTGCCTTTTTTGCCTGGATATTGTCTGTTGTGCTTTTCTATTGATATTAGCTGTCTATTCTCCATTCTTGTAATGGGACATTGTGTTTCAGGTTGTACTGACCGTTTGTAGAAGTATCCCATTGTGATGCCACCTCCAAGTAGGATGATAATGGCCATCATGAAGACGGCCAGAACATAACCTGCCAAGATAGAAAAGACAACCAATATACCCATGAACTTCTCGGTTCTCTGATGTAGTTTGATGTTTTAGTCAACCCAACACTTACCGAGAGTCCCAAGGTCTTTCTTCTTCTTGGGTCCACTCCTGACCTGCTGTCGGACTCCCTTCACGGGCTGCACCGCCGCACCCTCCACCTGCGAGGGGAAGGAGTCTGCGTTTTCGAAGGTCTCCACCATCTTTGGGGTGAGTCCCTGAGTGGGGACCGACTCTTCTGCAGCTGTGGCTTCTGTGGAGTTTTGGTCTGTGGGGAGACAGAATGAACAGGATATAAGCGGGGGGGGTTTTCTCAATCTGTGCTGCTAATGTAAATCAGCTTTGCACTCCCATCAATTAACAAAACATTTCTACTAAGCAGTTTTGCTGTGGTCTGGGAGTGAGTGCTCTTAACGGACAACTGTTTTCTAGCAGTTGTTGATTGGACGGAGGCAGATCAGAATGATATGTAATGATATGTAAGTGGATTAAACGACTGGAAAAGTAAGGCATACATCACCAGAGAGAAGTCTATCTGAAGTTCGAATTTTGATTTAAAAATAAAAATGAAACATTCAAATAACTAACATGCATTTAGAAAATTGATGGGGTGAATTTTCAACTCATGCTGACTTCAAACAGCTAAAAAAAGAGATTCTGGTCCACAACCATGCTCCACCCAAGTATGTGAACACAAACAGACATTATAATTGCTTATTACATTCTGAAATGAGTCAGAACGCAATTCGCAAAACCCAGAAATAATAGTTTGCTGTTATGCTTTTCCAAACAAAGCTTTAGCTTTTACTAGACACACTAGGCGAATACTAGGACACATGTTTTTTTCTTTTTTCATTTTTAAACATGTGTAATGAGATAAAGTTTGGCTATTTTTATTTAAATAGGACATTAGGTGGACCTGATTTGTTTCAGAGGCCCCAGAGGAAAGATTCACAGCTGAGAACATTAACATTTACTTCTCTTGCTGTGGTCCAGCCCTCCAGAATTTTTCCACCACCCCCTACTCTGAAAAAGCTGTTTACACACGCAGAGTTAAAGAACACGAGTTTGCAGCTTAGCTAGCCAATCAGAAGCTGTCGCCGTGGTGTGCATCTTCCTCACGGCCAATCAGTATCCTAGAGGGTGAGGCCTACACCTTCTCTTCAACAGCTGCAGAACAAGTTTCCTTGTTTGTTCCTTTGTCCGTCCCAACTGAGGAAACCTCAAGGCTGATGAGTCTAGACTCGTGTTGTTGTTCAACTTTATCTGTCCTTGCAGCATGTTGAGTCAAAAGATAATTCTGAGTAAACCGCATAAGTGTGGATTAAAACTGGCCAACATTTTCATGTTTCATGTTTTTTTTTCTTTCATTTTTTGTTAAAAAACCAAATGAAAGACTGCTGGAACAATGATTAATAACAAAAGTTGGTTTAGTTCCAGTTTTTAGAGTAGACTCTGGGGAAAGTGAAATATTTGGTGCCGACCTTGTTCACTCCCGAGAGGATGTTTTCTTAAAGCCATTTGCTTTTTCCCACAAAAAGTAAGATTGCACATTTTTGCTTTACGTAAATATTTTTAAATTAGCTTACTCCAGGTTCTTGGAAGAAACAGTGTGCAGCTAAAAGTATGAGATCGTGGAAACAGAGTAACACGTTAGTGAGACCCAGTTGTGAAATGCCTGAGAAAGACATGAGTTAAATAAATCGCTTTCATAAATCAAAATCACATTTCACGCTGGAGTGTTCATCTCTTTTCTCCCCCCAAAAGTGCTCTGCGACATTTATTTTAATAAAAAGGTTTAATGTCAAGAATTTAGAAAATTAACAATTATATACATACAAGCTGCAGTGATTTTTTAAAATAATTTAATTAGGAGTGAACATGGCTACCTTGGCATGTCTTAATATCACATGCTTCTTTTCTGGTCGCTCCATCGGACCCAGAGACATAGCACCAGGGATTCTCTGAACCATCTGGGTTGCGGCAGAAATTGTGATCTCCAACATCTGGCAAGAAAAAAACATTTAATTGATTTAATGGATACTTAATATTTTCAATCTAAACATTTTTTTAATTGTGAGAGCACGTGTTTTTGAGTTGTAGTGTGTCCAACATGCACATCCCCAGAAATGCTCTAGTCTGGATTATGGAAGAGTGCTTGCTCAGCTTTTTGAGTTGGGCTCATAATATAATCTGGGCAGCATGCCCATGCCATACATAACCATAATTTACAAAATCTATAATCAGCAACATTGACAGTTTGCAAACTGCACTCTCTAATTAATGGATGCAGTCTGTAAATATGCTTGATTGTATGTATCCTAGTTTAATTTCCTCAAATATGATTACTTTGTTTTGGGGTGTTGTTTTGAAAGAATTTGATTTCACATTTTATAATAAGTGTACAAAAACATCAAAAGTGGAAACACAAGTTACCTGTTTGTGAGTTTACACTCTTCCAGTTGAGGCAGATATTCCCTGTGGATGTCTTCTGTTGAATTCCCCTATAGTCCTTTCCATTAGATGTTATACAATCTGGGGGAACAAATCAACTTCATGTGATTTGAAAGACTGGTTTCCGTTCCATTAATTTTCATGACTAAATTACAACATTTACAATACTAAAAAATAGTCAATACTTCTGCTGTAAAAACGTGCTTTCCCTGCTGAAAAAAACAATAGAACCCTGCCCAGAACACAATTAAAATGTAATGGATTTAATAGTCATAATAGGAATTGTATTGGTTTTAATAGAAACTATAATGGTGTCTACTGTTATGTGATGGATTCTATTGGTGGGATGTTAAATCATATTGGAAAAATTGTTATGATTAGATATGAAATGATCAGGGTTGTTGTTATGATTAAATATGAAATGATCATGTACAAACACTGATGTAAAATGCAAAATAGTGAGAAAATAAACCCTCATGCACATACTCAATCACTTGAGCTAAATCATACCTTTTATTTATGTTTTCAGAAAGTTACTGCAACACAGAGAAAGGGGTCTTACCTTCAACAACAGACCAACAGTCCACCAAACCAAAGCTCAGCAGAAACACAAAGTACAGCAGTTGAAACATTTTCATTCGTCGATGTTGTCAACAACAAGAATTATTACTTATAACGAATCGAAACGAAAACTGTCTGTTTAATGGAAAAGCCTGTGGTAATCGAGCCACACTGCTCTCCAAACACACCGCAGTCAAGCTCTTGTTTTGAGCTGTGAGCTGGTAAACAGCCTGCCTGTCTCTGTCTGTGCTGCTGATCGCAGGAACGTCCTCCGGGTCCTAAACGCAGCAGTTTCTCTCGTAATGATGTGTGCGACATGCGATTTATAATGGGCGATATGGCCGGAATGTTCCAGCAGACGATCGATTGTTTTTTTTTAATTATAGCATTAATATTAATAGTTGCTTTTAATAAAAAATATTTTGATAGACACACACACACAAATGTTTTGCATTTTAAATAAAGGTAACTGGTATCCAGTGTTGGTTGCATGTAACTGAATAATTTAATTACAAAATAAATGTAACTGTAAACTGTTACAATTACTGAGAATAAATGTGTAATTAAATTACAGTTACTTATGAAAATGTTAACGATTACAAAGGCGGTTACATATAACTGAATAGTTTCACACACATACAGATATGATTGATCTCTTTTCCAGTTTGCATTGACTGCTTATAAATGAGACACCAATGTTTCAATTTAGGACATAGAATACTACTGTACTGTAGCTTACTGCTGTAAGGTTAACCTGCCTGCTTTAATGTTTAACAGTTGAAAACATTTGTTAGAAATTCAGAAAAGTAATCAATTGTAATCAGTTACTTTAATAAAGTAATTTAAATAGTTACATTTTATAGGGTAACCTTCCCAACACTGTTTGTTTATCTATCTATTTCTTTTTAAAATGCTAGAAATAGTTAGTAAAAATAATGTTATTATATAATATATACAAATTATTATACATTTTATATAGCAGAATTCATACAATAGAATGTATCAAACTGTATGATGATTATTAGTTATATTATTGCTTATTATATAGCAATATGTTTTTAGGTGACACAACCTGGCCTCTTTATGAGACACATTTCCTTGGCTTGGTCAATTACAATTTAAAGTTTCTGATGTTTCTGATGAAAGCTATGTGACTGAATGAGCTTTCAAACAACATGGGTTTGGAAGGAATGAAACAGGCCAAACCCTGCACACAAATTCTTCATCACAGCACTATCAATTCACTCCCGTCTTCCATTCTTGTTAAGCAAATCTGACAGAGCAGAACTTTATTAGGAGATCAAGAAACAATGAGCGCCTCTATTATTTACAAGGAAACAGAGGGTCCCCTGAGGAGACACTATTAAAGGGAGGAAAACACGGGGTTGATTAGTGATGTGACACAATCAGTGTAAGCTATTCAGCTCTGAAACAGCTGTCCTCTCTGGTTTGTTCATAGTCATGCTCTTTTTGTCGGTTTCTCAGTGGTGCATTCTGGATAACTCTATACAGACATTCCCCTTTGTTTTAAGTGCATTGGCTTTGTTAAGTACAGTACATAACTATTGTAAATCTGTTTTGCACAGTTCAGCACAGTGCCACATTTTCTGCTTTAAAACTTCTGCTTGAAATGACAGTTCACCATTAATCCCTTGGTGCCATTTCTTGATGTATCCGACAGGTATTTTGGAAATTATGGTTTTCATGGCATGTTGGAACATGGCAGTAAGTAATCAGCTTTAATGAGACCAGATTGCCTGCTTCCTTCCCATGATACTCTTGCCAGGTTAACTGACCCACTTTAATTTTCCAAGAAATGACACAAAGTTTCCAACCCCAGTCGAGTTGGCAGCGTTTTTTGTGAGCTGTGCACCCAGGCAGATGAGTGGGAGAGAGCTCAGGCATTCAAATACTACAGCGTTTCTTTGTTTTAAAGTTTGTTGATTATGTCGTTGCTGTTTTTGACAACCGGCTATTACTCCTGTTTGTTCCACAAATTCTACCGGTTATGAAATGCTGTTTGACTGGTTTGTTTAAAAGTGTTATATGGAGAAAACAGTGAACACATACTGAAAGCTCTCAGAACATACATGCATAGTCATAAACAATACAGTGAACAAACATGATAAAAATATCCTATTTACTGCATGACAAAACCAAGGACAAACAGTACCATAACTTTACCACAAAAAGTATACTGTCCAAAGATGTATTAAAATCAAACATAGCTGGTGATAATAAAATAACCAATCCAGGGGAAAATTAACTTTTTTTTTTTTTTTTCAGTTAACACTGGCTCTCCATGCGAAGTAAACAGGAAGTGAAATGTGGGTTAGTATGGAGAAGACAGAAGATAATGAGTGGAAAAAGCCAAGCCAAACAGGACTTCCGTATTTAATTCGCACAAATCAAGTAAGAAGACTAATTTTCTCCTAATGCTTTTTCTCGTCATACTAAAACATTGTTTTAAATATTTCTAAACTTAATATAAGATGTTATATCTGATCACTCCATGATTGATCAAAGTAGTTTTTTTTTCTTCTTCAGATTTTATACATTTTGAAATTGCACTCGCCCAAGAAATCCACCTGAATGTCCTCTAGACTCTAAAATAATCAATATGTCATTTGTAACAAAATGGCAGCATTCATAGAGGAGTGCAAATCATTTCTGCGTCTGCTGTAAACTCAGACCATCTGCTCCACTGATGGCTACTGGGATACCCAGCTGCGTCCTAACACTGTGTCCTGTGACGCGCAGGAGCGTTGCACAGCAACTGAGTACATATTCCAACCATGAATCATGAACTAGCCCTTTGCCGAGGGCAGAAAATGGACACTTAACCTGGGAGAACAGCCTCTAATGTGGCATAAAGCAGACACTATTCCCCTGCTGTTATCACAGGGCAACTCTACTGTTGCTGGAAAAGCCATTACATCACTGTTTGATGCATTTACCCCTGCAGTGGAAACCTGAGTAGACGTGGCTTATGCAACGACATGATGAGGATGAGAAAGGGGTACAGAGTGAGAAAAGATGTAAATATATAAAAACAGTGGGATGAATTGATAAAAAACATACTGTACTGGGAATATAAGAAAGGATCAAGACAGAATGAATCACAGGGAAAGAGTGAGTTATGGTAATTGTGGCTGCTGTGTGTGTGTATCTGAAGATGCTGTGAGGTTGGTGCGAGGCAGCTCAAACCGGTTTGGGCTTTTGTGAAGTGTTATCACAGCGAACCATGAGCCACCACTCCACATAAAACCAATGAGCTTCTGAGGTTGCAGAGATTGGCTATCAAAATATCAATCAGCTAAAAAAAGCAGCACTTCATTTTCTGAAGGGAACAGAATACTGATGGTTTGTTACTGGTATCACAGATCAGGGTTAGTCAAAAAAATACTACAAATGATTCAACCTTTATTTAATAAATATATAAAATGCATCAATACACAAGCATGAATCTCATTTGGTTCCAAAAAGACATTTGCTAAAAATATATGTACCATCGTCAGAGTCTTTGTGACGCCTCAGTCTGTTTGTCCCCGCCTGCAGTGCGCTCTATTTCAGAAATCACCACCCATCCAGAAACAATGCCGTCTTTCAGCCATTTCAGATTTAGATGCACAACACTTACAGAGCTGGAATTGGTGTTTGATTTTGGCTGGTGACGTAGATGAGTTTTCAATTTCTCTCTCTTGTATTTCAAACAAAGGACCGTCATTCTTTCTTTCTAATAGTTTCCACTCAATGAAGAGCCTGTAACTGCAATAACGCAACCCTGATCTGTGACAGCCCTGGATTAATCTGCCCTAAGTGCATCAGTGAAGACTTGAGGAAGGAAGAGCCCATTTAGGACCAACCGTCTATGAACGTCCTGAAGATTTGTAGATAAACTCAAAGAGTCAAGTAGGGGTCGTATGGAATCACACTCCTTGAGCAGCTGGAGTAGTACAATCGCTCTAGTGAACAGGCCTGAAAGAGCGCCATGGAAATGGGGTTCTATTAGCAAACTCAGCCAATCAGGATTCAGGACATCACCTAGACAACAAACGAGATATAATGACATAATTGGCACGTAAACATACAACAACCACTACATGCAAACTATAAATAAATATTACAGTTCATATTAATTCTAATTATAAGGTTTTTGATTCAATTATAAAGGAGCATCAGGAAGTTAATTAGGTATAATTAATGCGATAATAAAGAAAAACAGTCATTATGGAGATCTTATATACCTAATTGTAGCTGCATACAAATTGTGAGATTCTCTTTGACAATGGCTGCACTGTTTCGGGCCCAGCGCTCGAGGTTCTTGGCGAGAATGGAGGATTTTGGGTAATGTTTAACCAGATTCAATAGGTGTGGCAACAAGCACTCTGAGATCACAGATGGCTCTGCAAACACATTTGCTTCATCTCGCTCATACAGACTGCGACATCTGACCAACATAAGAAAACAACAACCAAGAATGTAAGAGACAGAAGAAAACAGGACGGTTGCATGTGTTTCTGTTGCGACAGACAGCTAAAATATAATAAAAGATATAAAGATTAAAGCCTATATAACATTTTAAAAATTTATACTGCCATTCAAAAGTTCGGGGTTGGTAAGATTTTTTAAAAAAGTTGTTAAAATAAGTCTTATGCTCGCCAAGGCTGCATTTATTTGATTAAAAATACAGTAAAAACAACATTATTGTGAAATATTATTGAAATGTAAAATAACAGCTTTCTATTTTAAAATATTTTAAAATGTAATTTATTCCTGTAATGGCAACACTGAATTTTCAGTAGCCATTACTCCAGTCACCAGAGTCACATGATCTTTCAGAAATCATTCTGATAATACAACACACGTAAAATAATAATAATATTATTAAAAAAATAAAAATAAAACAATTTAGTCACTTTACAGTAACTTTTGATTACATGATTAAATGCATCCTTGCTGAGTAAACAGTATAAATTTCTTTCTTTTTATGCCAACCCCAAAGTTTTGGAACTAAAACTGAATGTCGTCTTAAAACAAAGTAAAACTATATAAACATAGTGTTCGTATAATTTACTTTTTTTTTTAAAACAGCATTTCTAATATGAACAAATAGCAACTTAGCGAGTAATGACTGCCTTGAATTATTGTCACTTCTGTAGGTGGATTGACGTACTGTGTCTCTTTGGACTCCTTCAGTACAGCATTCAGATCACAGTCAGGTAAGTGGCACACTACGGCCTCCAAAGCACAACTTGTGTCCCAGAATTCCTCTAAGAGCAGGTCGAGCAGTGAGTGCAGAGCCCGGTTCACTTGCATGTAGAAGCATTTCTGTAAATCTTCCGGCCGTCGGACAGAACAGCAGAGCAGAGAGGCAAAGACAGCCGCCTTCGCTCTCACCTGTGGACTCTCATCCTGAAGCAGGTAGATACCTGTGCTGATCAAGCTTCAAAAAAACAGAGGGATGGAAATTTAGTTGTACATCAAATACTTCCTGCATAATAATCATCAAATAATAAA
>SCHK01347256.1:0-11947 GCA_004124795.1 Poropuntius huangchuchieni
AGATATTTTTGTTAGTTTGACCAACAGAGCAAAATTAACAAATAATAATCAGAATCAGAATGAGCTTTATTGCCAGGAATTTTTACATATACAAGGAAATTGTTTTAGTGACAGAAGCTCCACAGTGCAACAGAATGACAGCGACAGGACACAGACAATAAAAATAATAATATACAAAATAGACAATGTATAAAAATAATAATAATAATAATAATAAAAATAAATAAATTGGCAAAATGTATGTGTAAAGAGATTGTATGTGTGTGTAGGGAGAATGTGTGTGTAAGGAGAATGTATGTATGTGTAAGGATAATGTATGTGTGTGTAAGGAGAATGTATGTATGTGTAAAGAGAATGTATGTGTGTGTAAGGAGAATGTATGTGTGTGCAAGGAGAATGTATGTGTGTATAAGGTGAATGTATATGTGTGTGTGAGCACAAATGTATGTATGTGTAAGGAGAATGTAAGTGTGTGTAAGGAGAATGTAAGTGTGTGAGCGCACAAGTATGAATGTGGAAGGGGAAGGTATGTGTGTATAAGGAGAATGTATATGTGTGTGTGAGCACAAATGTATGTATGTGTAAGGAGAACGTATGTGTGTGTAAGGAGAATGTATGTGTGTGTAAGGAGAATGTAAGTGTGTGAGAGTGCCAGAATGAATTACGGCTTGTACGGCCCCTCATACAAATCTGCATATATTTTTTAAGGTGTGCTGTTTGACTGGTGTTCATTTCACTCATAGAGTTTACATTTATTCACTTCACATACTCATTATTTCATAGTGATTATAGAGGGTTGTGTATAATATTGTGCTATCCTCTGACTCACCTGTTATCCTGAAACCACAGACTTTGTCTACTAAATGTTTTTTTTTTTTTTTTTCTATTATTTGATAGAATTTGTTTTTCATTTTGAAGCCATTATCCATGCCCGTAAATGTTTTTCTTTCTTCTGTGCAGCACAAAAGACGACATTTTGAAAAATGTCTGGGTCTTGGGTGAAAAATGTCTTTTTTTCCCCCATACATTGTACGGACAAAAATACTCTTCATAATATCTTCCTTTGTGTTCCGCAGAAGAAAGGCAGTGATACAGGTTTGGAACTGTATGTAAATGACGACATAATTTTAATTTTGGTTGAACTATCCTTTTAAGCCTTTGCAAACATTTTGTGTTTATTTTTCAGGGATGATTAAATCAAAAACATGAACATTCGTTTAAAAGCTCCATACATGCTGTTTCTGAGCTATAGTGCATCTCAATAGTTTATGTCATTAGTCTTTCTTTTCAAGGAGGAATAATTCTAAATGATTTGGGCTTATTGGGTCATATTGTATTGTGTGTACAGAGGTGCCAGTTTTACCTCACAAAGACACAGCTGCTTTCAGAGACCCTTTTCAGGAATTATGAGTCAAAATGGCCCCTCTAAAGGCACTAGAAGCACATAACAGTTCTCTTCAGCTGTTACCCAGCAACAGAGATTGATAAGAGCGCACTGTCCATTTAGAATGACTGAACAGAGCATATAGTGAGGAGAATATACACTGTTATTGATAATTCATGTAACCCTTTGGCGTATATGCTGAAACTTTTGCTCCCAGTGGAGCGCCGTTGTTGTAAAGCACAACGGCTCAAACGAGAGCTCTTGACACAGCCCAGGGATTTGTTGTAAGCCATTGCATATTCACAGAATCAACTCAAGGTTTTTATCCATCCTCATACAAAGTCTGGGTAACAAAGGCAGGCTGAGCCACCCTGCTTTGAAGCCTGTTTCATTTAGTGCCATTCTTCAGCCGCCGCACGCGTCGTCCATTTAAATGCACTGGTATTGTTCTCCGCAATGTCAGCTGCATTTTGATCAGGGTCATGATGCAAAATATTTTCTCATCTGAAAGCTGCCCAATAGGTGAAACAAACAAAACAGTGTGTAAAAAATGAGGAGACGGTTGCTGTCCTGTTGTGAAACCTCATGCTAGGGCCTGTTTTGCATTTTAATTAGGTTTTTTTTTTGTTTTTTTTTCTGCACTATGTGAACTAATTTTTTAGTAGGATGCATTTTCAACATGACACGTTATGACATTTCAGAAGCATTTAAATATGTAATCTGGTGCGCATATATGATATCTCATCTCAGATTTTCTCTCTCTTTTGAACTTTTTGGCTTTTCATATCCTTTGATTACAATACTATGGAAGCCATTAGTCAAATGATCGGTAGAGCCACAAATGATTTCTCTTTATGCCCCATTCCAGTGTTTCAGACCAGTGGGCGCCTAACTGTACCCAGAACTCTCCACAAGAGAGAAATTTCTCCCACTGAGTGTTGAGGTTGTGCCAGCATAATTAGTCCCCCATGCACTCTCCTCCAGCTTGAGTGAGACATGCAAGAGACTTTCTTTGTTGCCTATAGTGGCTGAGCATTAGCCCCGGAAAAGAATGCAACAAATGCTTCTTTTTTATTATTTATTTATTTAGATGTTTTAAAGTAGATGAAGCTTGCTTGTTGGATTTAAGAGAAACTGGTCCAAGTTCCCGATACTAAAAAATGGAGCTGGTGAGTAAAGCAATTACATCCTCATGGACGTCTCCCCATCAACTTGGCAAATCTCCAGTCCAGTTAGTCTTGCACTGTCCTAAAAAATTAATGATTTTCATGCTGTGCATATTCTGCTTTTGTTTCTGCATAGTTGGTGCAACAAAAACCAGTTATGCATTTTATTTTGATTACTCTTTATTTAAATGCATTTGCATTTATTAAATAAAAGAGCATTGATTGTAAAGCCCAGTCATGATCGACTTAAAAACTGAAAATTGAATAGCAGTGAAATGATTAGCAATGTTATTTTTCAATCTTTGTTTTTGAAAAGACAATACATTTACAATTAATCTAGAACACATTGACGAGGTGAGAACGCAAAGCTCTTGTTCATTAATAAGTGATATATCATTATCGTGAACATCATTTCTGTCATCTGTCTTCAGCGCTAATATCACCGTCATTATCGTGATGTATATTGTTAATGTCATATGGCCAGAATAGAGATATAAGTGAGAAAAATGTGTAAAAGACTAGTGATGTAGTGGCCGTTAAAACTGTGTGTGAGGGAGTCTTCCTGCGAAAAGGGGATATGATGTGACCCTCGGCGTGTCTGGATGAGAATGGATTTGAGTATATGATATTGGATGGCAGCTCTCAGGTGCTTAGGTATAGTCTGTCAACCTTGATGAATGAGACTGTATATTCCTCTTGGAAAAGCTTGAAACACTAGACCAGATTACCAGATTACTAGCAGTCTGTTTCAGGTCTGTTTTCGCACCTGCTGCTAAAACCATCACAGATATACCATCGTACTGATGATGAACAACCAGACTGTGTTTTGGTGTTTGTCTTTACAAACATATTTGTGTGATACTGGCAGTGGCATGAGCATCTGCGATGCTCAAAAAAATAACTCTAAAATGCATCATTTTGACAAATAAATAAATATTACAAGCACTCTATTGTTTTGGTGCTACGAACAGTCTCTAAATAACACTCAAAGTAAAACTCTCATTGACTGTTTAGTATCTAGACAATATGCAACCCAGAAAATAGAGTTGGATCTGAGTGGTCCTTGATGGGATAAAGATTTTAAGGTTTTGAAAAACCCACTTCTCATCTGTCACTGTAATGTCCGCCAATCTGTTTTGTACAAGTCCAGCTAGGTTGTTTGTTACCTTAAGTGACTTATACAATCTCTCTTATTCCCGAATGAAAGGACTAATGTGTTTCTGGGAAGCTGTGAATTTGGTTGATACAATCATCTGGAAATCAAAGTTAGTCTGATAGTGGCTTGCAAATCTGGAAATACCAGATGGATAGTCCAGTGGATATCTGGATGGCCACTGAAACACATTCAACATGTTCCAAAAAGCACACCTATGCTTCCCTTCTGCTGTGCGTTCAGTGATTGCCAGTCTTTTTTGCTATCGCAGTTTTTTTTTTTCTCCTTATCTGTACAAATACATCTGTAACTACTCTGTCTTGTAATCCCACATTCAGCAATGACTTTGCATAGCCAAAATCATTAGAAATGTGTGTGATCTTCATTCTTTAATATGCTTTTAAGGGCCCCGAAGACAATGTAAAAAAAAAACTATTCAAACTTGCTTAACTTGGTTTCCCCCACATTGAAAAAAAAAAAGAATGAAACTGATTAGTATCTTGACAGGTGGGGATGGATTTGCCATCTAACATCAAAGAATAGATTAAGCATACTTCCCTCTCAAATTACATTCACATATTTCAAATATGTATGAGGAACATTATGCCTTACGAGATTATTTTTCACACTGACCTCATTGCCTTTGCTCACACCTAATCTCATTTGGGCTGAAAAGTGAAATTGAGTTGTTGGCCGAATCAACCTCATTGTGCGACACACAATGGCCGATTCTGGGCAACATCAAAATGCCAAATCAATCTACAAAGCATCTTGGAGGGTCCGTCTTGAATTATGGCAGCCAGCACAAAGGATATCAAACAAGATATGAAACACTTTAGCATATGGATTCATATTATTGTTTACTACTTTAGATAATTAAAAGTATGTATATCCCAGAACGTGAGTATTATTTCTGTAGTCTGAGCTTGAGAAATATACCACATCAGCTTGCAAGTAAAGTCTGAGTTTCTGGTTAGAGGTCAGTCTATGGACTCAACGTCTTTGAGCAAATGTGGATTCATGTAAAGATGGATAGAGGCCCCAGAGACCTGGAAGCCTCTTAGCTGGATGTTCCTGACAGCACAGTCCTCTCCTGTAACCTTGTTCTCTCATCTGCACTCAAGCGAGCCTCCATGGCAGAAGAGTTTTAATGACCCATGCCACTTCAGAGGCTGCACGGTCCGCTATAGGGTGGAGATCAAAAGGCCAGGGTTTACCTGTTTCTCCCCCTCTCTCCTTTGTTGTGGGATGAAAATTTCGACAGATATCAGAACCAGATCAAAGCATCTCTGTCTGCTCATTTACTTTGGTTGAATTTGGAGCGTATGAGGGAGAACAGCACTATAAATGGTGCTCAAAGGCAACTGCTGGGAAGTGAAATCCCAGCGCTCCCGAAACAGAATCAAACCTGTATGCAATGCCAGATTGTTTTTGAATCATGAGCAGCATTTTTCATCGGTGCGCCCTATTAATACCTGTAGTACTGACTCAATTTTAAACAGAATTGTCAACCTCTTTTGAGCATGTACACCATGCATGTAAGTTTGGGGTTCACATAATTTGTATTATTATTTAATCATTTATTTATTTTACCATAATGTCTCATATGATTTATTTATTTATTTTCACAAAATAAAGGGACAGTGTACATTAATCAACATGAATATACCGAAATTAGCCCAAAGGCTAGTTTTCACTGGTAATCCGTTTGCCAGATGTTATTAGGCCAAAAAACTAGAGGGAAAAAAAAGCGGGGAAAAAATAGCAAAACCAAAAGAAAATAGAAAGAAAAAGCAAAAAAAAACGAACAACGAAATTCAACCAAAAATTAAACAAATTATACAAACTGATAAAAATAAAACAGAAAGCAGCTAAGATATATAAACAACATTAATGTTCACATTGTTGCTTATGAAGAAGCCATTTCTTAAAATGCTGTTTAAATGATGCAATCAGCTTTAGCTGCAAGATAGATTACTCTGTTTTCAATAGATTTAAATGTAATAAAATCAACCAGAGGATGAGCTAAACCATGCATAATCTTATAAACTCAACAAACATTTTTAAACTTGATGTTTTCCCAGCTAAGCAGATTGTACGTATTTAAAATATGACAATGGTGAAAACTAAATGTTGTTTATCTAAAATTTTAAGTGCTTGTTTGTACGATAATTCCAATGGTTTTAGAACTATAGCGTATTAGACCAACTTGTCAGACAATAATTAATATGAGAAATAATCATAGGATGAAAATATACTTTTGCAGCCTCATTTGATAAAGAGTTTCTAATAAACCGAAAATTAACTAAATTAAATTTTACCTTTTTTATATGCGTTTTAAAACCAAGATATAAGTCCAAATTAACCCATAAGTATTAATATTCCGAAACAGCCTGTAATGTCTCTATAAAAATATCCTGTTTTATATCAACATTGTTTTATACTTCAGCCCCTTTAGAAAAGAACATACAAGCTGTTTTTGACACATTTAATTTCAGATAACACTGATTGAGCCAGGATATGATTTTTGCCAGAATATCTGTCAACTTATTTGCAACCTCTTCTGTATTTTTACCATGCGTGAAAATGACTGTATTGTCAGCATACATTATTATATTACATTTTTGACACACCATGGGTAAATCATTAATATATATGCTAAAAAGAATTGGCCCCAATATGGACCCTTGTGGAACACCAGTTGAAAGGCATAGTGAATTGGATTTATAATTAATAATTTTTACTACCTGAGAACGGAAAGAGAGATAAGATCTAATTAAATTTACATATTTTGTTGAAATATTAAAATTGAGTAATTTATGTAAAAGAATATTATGATTTACGGTATCAAACGCTTTTTGTAAATTAAGAAATATAGCCCCTACTACTCCACCTTTATCCATTAATGCCTTTATCTTTTCAATAAAATAACAAATAGCCGTTTCTGTTGAACGATTTATCCTAAAGCCAAACTGCATCGGATGTAATTGAAAATAACTATTATTAAAACGGTCAATAATTTGTTTAGCCACCAGTTTTTCAAAAACTTTTGATATTGTGGGGAGGACACTAATTGGCCTATAATTGCTGGTCACCTCCTTTAAATATAGGGGCCACGGTCGTCGGCTTCCAATAGGTAGGGAATCTCCCTTGATCTAATGAACTATTAATGATATGTGTTAAAGGATTAACTATTAAGGAACTAATTTGTTTCAATAAAAGTGTGTCTATATCATAGACATCTTTAGCCCTTGAGGACTTAAGAGACATGACTACCTTTTCAAAATCTAACTTAGTTACAGGTCTTAATACTAAAGCTGTCTCGCTAGCATTATTTGTTTGTAAATAAGGTTGTTGTACTGTGAAACTTTGTAATGAGCAATTGTATCCACTGATTCAATAAAATAGTGATTAAAGACCTGTGCCACATCAATTGGGCTCTGTAAAACTGTATCATTATTCTTCAGTTCAATTGGCCTTGTTTTGATATTATTTTGCCCGGTTAATATTTCAATCTGTCTCCAAATATTTTTTGAGTTACCATAAGTATTTTCAATAAAAAAAAAGTAAAAAATAAATAAAATCTGCCTTTACTTTCCTTAATACTCCTACTACCTTGTTTCTTAACTTTACAAATTAATTTCTATCATGAGCCATCTTTGATCTTGTTGCTAATTTTACAGCATTATCGCGTTCCTTCATTAATTTTTAAATATTATCATTCACCCAGAGGAGGGTCTGTTTCTTGTACCTACATTTCATCTTGACTGAAAAATTACTAATTGTAGATTGTAACTTTTCTGTAAGGATTTGATTAGCTATTTCTGAATCAGTATTATGTAATAAATCTTCCCAGTTCATATTTTTATACAGCTATATTAAAATCATTGTGCTTATTTTTATTTTTGGAATACCAAAGAATTCCTTATTACTAGCACGCATGCTGAATCGCTTGTTAGTTAATTTTTTTTAGATATAAGCACCATATTATGATCTAACAACGCTGTTATCATATTATAAGACTGTGTAATTCTTTCCGGTCTATTTCTAAATATTAGGTCTATCTGGGTACTAGTACTATTTGTTATTCGTGTTGGACCCTTGATCATTTGAACCAAATTAAAACCAACAGTGATTTACTTAAGCTTCTTCCTCACGTTTTTGTCTTCCCAGTTTAAATTAAAATCACCCATAACAATAACTTCTTTCTTAAAATCACACTGACATAATACCTTCTTAAGTTCATCATAAAAAACGAAAACAGTTGCCCGACAAATAATTATAAGTGAAAACAATATCTGAGGTGACAGAATCATATTTAAACCTATACATTCTAGATCAATAGGATTTTGACATAGGATCTCATTACAATGGAAAGTGTCTCTCACATAAATTATAACTTCCCCTCCTTTTATTTCAATTTGATCCTTTCTGTAAACATCACGACCCGGGGCATTTAAAGCTGCTGATGGAGAGTTAGCATGGAGCCAGGTTTCCGATAAACAGACAAAATCTAAATTAGATTCTAGTAATATATGATTTATCTGATCACTTTTTGATTTTAAACTTTGTATATTTAGGTGTCCACCTAATATACTATTTGGTTTTGCATTCAATGCATTCCTATGCCTCTTATTATTGTCTTTAATAAAAAAAAAAATCCAACGTTACGGCAACATCAAACTGGCATCAAATATTGACATCAACACGGTTTTCATTATATTGACGTTATATTGACGTCCTGTGTCTGCTGGAAAGGTTACAGACAGGTTTGGTGGTCTGTTTAGATTTTAGAGTGGGTAAAGGGGCAGGGGTCAGGTGCACAGTGTAATGATAGATAGATAGATAGATAGATAGATAGATAGATAGATAGATAGATGAAAGCATGTTCATTTGGTCAAATATAATTATGATTAATTACATAAACTAATGTTATTTCTCACTAAATAGCTATGTGCAGTTTGTTTAGTTTCATTATGTGTATTATCCTGGCTGAGCAAAGCCTTGTATTGGTTCTTTAGTTAAAAAGGTTTAATGTTATTAAATTATCACAAGCACAAAGTCATTTTCTTAGATTTTTAGGCATGTGTAGCTAATGATTTAATGATCGATGTGTATTAATGCTTCGGCTGTAGCATCAGAGCTATCGGGTAACTACGATCATTACTCTTGACTTTCATGTTCAGGTTACATGTTGTATTGTTTGTGTCTCTTCAGGCGATATTTTGTAGTCTCTAGTTTGAAATCTCTAAAGGCCACAAAGCAGCATGAGCAAACTGTTAATATTTTCGTATCGCAGTTTTGAGCTGATCTGCAGCAGATACTCTTTTTTTTATTTTCTTTAGCTTTAAGCCATACTTTTAGGAGGTGAAAATTTATTCTCTTGTGACATCGGTAGCTCCTAATCAGATGACACACTCACGCACCAGTGTTAAAACGAATCCCCTAAAAGTGGAGAGGAAACTCATTAGCACTGGGCTTCTGTAATTGATAAGTTTACATCAGAAAGATAACGCAGTGTGGACTTTATTAACTTTAGGACTAAAGGGAGACTTTTTCTTTCTGGTATCTCTTTAACCTGTTTCACGGAATGTAGAAAAGAAAACTCTTGCTAAATAGCATTTTTAAACCATGTGTACTTTTTACTGTTTGTTTGTTGTTGTTGTTGTTTCCCCTCAAAATGTACTGTGATGCTTCCGACTCTATATGTTTACACACAGGGATGTGTTGTATGCTAGATAGAGGTTTTTTTTATCTCTATTGTTTGTGTTGTTGAGCCTAAATTGTATTAAGGTTCAGGTTCACTGACTCCTAGAAACAAAGCTAGCTGGACACTGAGCAGTTNGTTGTATGCTAGATAGAGGTTTTTTTTTCTCTCTCTCTCTATTGTTTGTGTTGTAGAGCTTAAATTGTATTAAGGTTCAGGTTTACTGACTCCTAGAAACAAAGCTAGCTGGACACTGAGCAGTTAGAAGTATAACATATATTATTATTTTTAAATGTATTTTCATTGACTTATCAAAGTAAGATTTTCACGATGACATGGAAAACACCTGCATCCATAGTGACAGGGACTAAACTACACATCAAAGATGGCGCCTTAGCACCATAACATTTTTGTCTGTGTTAACACTTGTACTGCTGTGTGAACGTAGAGTATAGAGCGGATATAGATTTCTATTTGTCACAATCCAAGCATATTATGATTCCGGCTCAACTTTAACAGCTTTTTCGGTGGGGAGGGACCCACAGTTTGACTTCTCAAGGTTGCGAACAATTTCATTTCCTCAGTATTCTAATGACCCGAGGCTTCTTCCTCTACGTCTTTACAGTCACTGAGATCCCAGCCAACTGCTCATCAATTTGTCTTATCTCTGCTTCCATTCCTTTCCAGTGCTCAGTAGGTGGAATAAATTACTACCAGTCAACATAAACTATGAAATAACCAAGTCTCTTACACACAAACATACACCTTCCTTTGGTGCTACTGAATGATAACAGAGGGAAGGAACTGAGATAGAGATTCAAGCTCAACATTTTCACTGAAACTTCAAGGCCACTTCATCTCTCTCTCTCCTTCTTACTAGTAATGACACCTTGTAATTCCTGGCAGATAATTGCTAGCGGGACCCTACCTGTAATGTTATTCTGCACAGGAAACGAATGACACTCTCGGCCCTGATGTTTCAACTGAATGACAGCTAAATTGGCAGTAGCCAGTGAAGTTCGCAAGTTCAAATATAGCCATGTGTTGCCAGGGGAAATCTGGAAAAGTAATTAGGAGCTTAATAACCAAATGAATGTCTTACTTGGAAAATTTGTGACATTTAGATGTTTTCAAACTGCAATTATTATATGAAAATAGATAGTAGGGATACTGTAGTAAGTTCGCTAATCCCACAAGCACTTATGAAACGTTGCATGAAAAATAAACAAACTAAAATAGGATATACTCTTACAAAATAAATAACAGCACTTAAATACAATTCTCATAGCATTTATAGTCTCATCTGTGAGAATGAGCGGTAATTATTCTGTACTTGGAGCACATCTGAATGTCATTGTGTGTGTGTGTGTGTGTGTGTGTGTTTTAAGAGGAACCTGTTTTCTGAACGCTTTAAACAGCTTATCTAGTGTGCTTTTAAGATGGATTACAGTTGTGTGTTAGGGCTGATTTCCTCCTCCTGTGTGACTCCAGGGCTCCAGTCTGGCTGTGAAATAGAGAGAAATGCTCACGCACACACACACACACACACACACACACACGGCTGTGTCCGAAGAAGCCTCGCTCACTGCACTCAATGCAGATGAGGTGGTTTAACAAACAGAAGGGCTGGTAATTTAGAGTGAAAATAAATGCAAGAACAGGCTGTGTGTATAAATGAGATCTCTCTCTTTAGTCTCCAGATACTGCTCTTGCCGTTAGCGCTATAAACACTGATGGTGTCACTGAAGCAAGGCAGTCATTAAAATGTTCAAAATAAGGGTGAAGGTTAAGTGGATGCCTATGTTATCTCAGTCATTGAATTTTAATTCTCGGCGCAAAATTATAGACCAGCCAATTAAACGTGCAATGAGGACAAATATTATAAAGGCTTGAGCTTTGGGGTGCTAATTTAAATAACTGCTGGCCATTGAGATCACGTCTCCCTGGAATTATTTCATTTTTTTTTCTTTCTTGACACATGAGTAGGGGAAGATGCAGTTTGTTAATGTCAACAGCATTATTGCGATTGTGTAGTTTGTGTGTGTGTGTGTGTGTGAGGGAACTTGACAGGATATTTGTGATATGGCTAGTGACTTGACATGCTTATAATTAAAATGTAATGAATAGAATATGCTATAATATAATATTGTTATAATTATTTTCATGACACATTTCACCACAAGATATGCTTAGGATTTCTTATTAACGTCTGCACATAACTATTATTTATAGCAGTTGTCTCTGTGGCTATGCTGTCATTTGTGAATTGCAATGGTAAACATGTTCTAAGTCTGTGTTTTCTGTCTATTGCATACTGCTTTCAACTTCAGCCTGCTGTCACTTAGAAGAGAACCCATGGGACTGCCGATGGCAGTAGTGAGATATTGTCAACAAAAATACAATATAACAAACCAAGACAAATTCTGTTGTACACACATGAACAATTTTAGACAGTCAGACATACTTTTTCATGTGTATAAATGTTTATATCTGTATAGAAACTACAGGCCAAAAGTTGGTAATAATAACAATAATAT
>SCHK01347273.1:0-11585 GCA_004124795.1 Poropuntius huangchuchieni
TGCTTCATCTGATGAGCTATACATGAGTAAGAGAAAAATCGATTCTAATGACAAAGTTTATATTGTACATACTGAAATGTTTTTTTTTCCACACCAGTCTGTTATTGCATTATTATAATATTCTATCTGTAAATGGTGCACACAAACAAACTTTGGATGGTTGCTTTACTTGTCTCAAACGATTTCTTCCCATCTAAATGGGCAGAAAATACGCTGCAAGTATATCAAAAATCTGGTGGTTTTTTTTACAAGTATGTTAATAAATTAAGTTGAAAACAGTTATTTCGGTCAGATTTGCCGTTTGTTTTTTGAAAGGTCAGATAAATAAATCACCAGTGAGATTCACCAGACTTGACGTTGAAAAACCTCCCATAAAAGCGCACCCAGTTTACGCTCTTTTGGTGATGCTTTTCATTGTGACCCCAAAGAGCCGGGTGCCATCACCCTCCAGGTGGATCCCCTCCATGCTGAGGTCAGCCCATCTGGCTGCGCGTGTAATTGGTTCAGGTTTATTGCGATTTGACTTTATTAAGACAAGCGTGGAATGTGCAGCCCTGATGTCAGTAACCAGAGAATGAGAGGGAGGGAGAGCGAGAATAATCAAGAAGTGGATGAGAGGACAGAATGCCCTGTAGATGAACTTCATAAAGGTCTTTTCAGTTCTTCAGCCCATCAAATCAAGAAATAAAAGGATTCAAAACACTGAAGGTGTGCATATGAGACAGATCCAGAAGATTATGGAGGACTGTGTCTGAAGACAGTAGCCTGTTTTGACTAAATGAGTGAAGTTATGAGGTGACAGACGCCTCCCTGCACCCTCAGAAACAAACTCGCACTTCACTTAATCAACGCCTCCGCACAATGATCAATAAAACAAACTCTGGAGCACACAACGCCTCAGTTTTATAAACTCTGGGCGGTTGTGCGAGTGTAATGACTGCTCAGAGTGATGGAAGAGCTGTTAAACTGTGAAGTGCAGAACCGTCTTGGGCTCTGGGTGGGCTGTTGGGTCTGGAGGAGGAGGAAAAAATATCTGATGAGTCCAACATGTATCATTAGCTCAAATAGGACGTGCAATGGTAAATATTACCTCACTGTTACCATAAGAAAATAGACAAAAGTTAAAATAAATAGACCAAAACGTATAACCAAAATATTTAGCAGTTTTAGTTTTATTAACTTATTCTGCATATATCTGACCACCCTGCTTTCTATTTATCAGTATTGCCACTGACCATTTAAAACAAAAAAACAAAAACAAAAAAAACATATTGGTGGACCACTAATTATAATAAATAATTGCAGTAACATGTACAGCATGTATAGTGCACAATAAGACTAAGATTAAAAAAAGAACATTTAGTAAGGTAAATAGGGTCTGAATGTTGTGATACAATTTTTTCACTGCGCTTTTATTAAAATGAATACTTTTATCCAGCAAGAATGTATTCAAGGAGACCTATTATGCCCCTTTTTTACAATATAGTCTCAGGTGTCCCCAGTTTCAGCTCAAAATATGACTTTGGAAGTGGAAGCAGAAACATGCTATTTTCATGTCTCTTTAAATGCAAATGATCTGCTGCTCCCTGCCCCCTTTTCTAAAATAGTGCTGTACCTTTACAGCTTGTTATCTCAGATACTCTGCTAAAAAAAAAACATCTGTTTGGTTTTGATTATCACGTCTATCTAGCTAAAATTATGCGTTTTAAACCATATTAGTTTAAATTTCTAATATACGGTTTTCTGAATGTACGCATCCGAAGCATGTGTGCAGAAAGTGGCAGTCACAAGGCATGTGAGTACTAAACTATGTTCTCTTTCATGTCTTATTGCGCTTGAACTGTCAAATTCACAAAAATAGTAAGCACTGATAATAACAAATGTTTCTTGAGCAGCAAATCAGCATGATTTCTGAAGGAGTAACAGCTGCTGCAATTCGGCTTTGCCATAAGAGGAATAAATGACATTTTAACATAGAAAACAACAGAAAATGGTTGTTTTAAATTTAAATAATACTTTACAATGTTACTGTTTTCATTAAATAAATGCAGTCTTGGTAAGCAGAAGAAACTTCTTTCAAAAACATTAAAAAATCTTACTGACTCTAAACTTTTAAACAACAACAATTTACAAATACTTGTAAATTATCTGAAAGAGAAGCAAAGTAATTGCATTTGCAAAATTTCTCATGTGCCCTGGTGTCAGAAACGAGGTTCCGGTATCCCACTGTGCTCAAGCTCTCGTTTACAATGTCCTAAACCTCTTTTCTGGCTGTCTGCACGAGGCACTAACAATCCACCTGTTGGAGAGTAAGATGATACTCTCCAGAAGCAGCGACTGTGAGTTTTAGAGAACACACTCGCTCGCTTATGGCCAGATGGTCTGAGGGCCGGTGAGTGAGTTATATTATTTCTCATTACAGAGCAGAGCTCACAGATGAATGATGCTTGGATGTGGCTGGAAAGTGTAGAGTATCATTCATTTAAATGATACCCTCAATCCTTCACTGGACCATCTCATCGTCCTCCACCCAGATTTGAATTGACATTGACCATAAACAAGTGAAATGAAGTGGAGAAGCTTACGTTACCACAGCTAATATTATGAAAGCATATCAAGGTCAATCACATTTAAAGAGTGACGCTCAGCTAAACAAAACTAAATCGCCTATAAAACACTGGATTTATGTTGGCAGCGATTGGTGAAAAATACATCCTACTTGTGTGTCTTCTTTCTAAATAAGGCATAAATCCAAAACATTGACTCTTTACCATACAAAGCACAGTATGCATTAAATAAAAAGCTTCAGCAAAACCAAAAAATTGCTCGCATAATGTTCTCTCCAGGTGCTTAAACTAAACTCCCTAGCTCTATACCTTGTGTGACATCTGGACATATGAAAAATGACGAATCAATAGCAGCCTTGAATAAGCACCTCTATTTATTGAAGCAGAAGGCACAATAGCGGTGTTGTTGAAAAGCTGCTCAAAACTTGACCACACGGGCCCCAAATGAATGAGGACCTATTCACAATGTGTTTGTCCTGGCCAGAGCCTCCATTTGACCCATCCATCAAGCCAGCTTTAGTTTTTCACACAGCTCTATCCTCTTCAAAATTAAACATATGGAGACTCTCACAAATATCAACGCAAGTTTGTAGTCATTGCGAGCTGTTTAAAGCACATTAAGAATTGCTTTTAGAAAATGTGTTTGTAATTAAAACAACTGAATGCTGTAATACATTTGATCTTGACCAAAAAGGAAAATCTTTGTCAGGATAAATGGTTTTATCAGCTGTTTGGACACTGACAGCACCCATTCTCTGCAGAGCAGATCATTTTTTTCCCCAAACTATTGTACAAATAACAAGAACACAATGGAACTAACAATGGAAATAACGTTGGATTATTTGATGCCATGAATCTATGGCATATTTAGCAAACTGCTCTTCTAGAACTGTGAAGAGACCAGATGAAATTTCAGAACTTTGTCTTCTGCAAAACGCACAATGCTTTAAATCCACTTTTTCCCACAGTTGACGCTGATGATTTTGACTGTTCGTGCTTTACCCCATTGCATAATTTACACTTGAGAGTTTCTGTCACAGACCACCAAGAGGCACCTCTATTAAAGCCCCTCTCCCCCTTCCATTCAGAGCTCTGTGAGATTTTTACAAAGCTCAAGGAAAACCCAAACAAGCAGAATCAGGAACAGGTGATGAAATCATGGGAGCTGCCGTTCCATACAAGTCCCAACACTAAATGTGAAAGTTGTATGCCTCTTCTTGCAAATATTGCCCTGTACGCTCCATAAACCAAATCCTTATTGAAGAACCAATTTCCAACTGATCTGACCCTCGCAAGATGCAGCTGAATAGAACAAGTCATGATGATCATCAAGTAGTGGCATGAATCAATCATGAACCTGACTAAAGTTGAAAAATACCTACATTGAAAACATTGCATCAGCAACTGTTTTCAAGATGTCCCTCAGAGAACAGTTGGTGCAAAGCATGCGATAGCTCATATTAAAACACCTAGTAGTTATGAATGACAGAAGAGAACCTGTAAACCTCACCATGCAGTTGCATAAATCTGGAAGCTGTGTTTTCCTGCTCAAACAGCAGACAATTTATGCATCCTTGAGCAGGAGCCAAGTCATTTTAGTAGACTTATCCAATAGAGCAATAAAACTTCACTATTCGGGTCCTACGCAAGCTTAATTTATTCCTGTCAGAAAGTTTAATTGTACATTTCTTTTGCACAGAGACATAAAACTTCTTATCTTCTGAGTTACAGGAATCTTACGTCCAAGCTAACGGCCCATGAATCAAATCGCAGGAAGATACTACAACGTGGAGTGCTACCATCTTGCCATCAGTTGTGTTTTCCTACAGTGATGCATTGCTGTAGTCATCCATCATGAGTTGTAGCATTACAGGGTGAGCGGTCAACACAATTGATTACCCTTAAGTAATTTTTACCTAATGCGTACTCCAACTCGCTAGATTTCTGAACTAGATAATTTTGAGTTATGAAATAAAGACGTCTGACCTCACTGATGACTTCATTAGATCCTGGACTGAAGCTTCATTCGGGTTTAAAGTTGTTCTGCGATGTTTGGAACGGGGCCTAACAACCCATCAAAAGAAATGATGAAATTACAAAATAAACTCAAGAAAATTGAGACTTCATCTAATGGGAGCTAAAAAGCTAAGACTCTACGCTGTTGGGAAAAACACTAGAGCTATGCAATTTAATTAAAAATGTGTTTATCTGGCGTGACTTTTGCCGTTTTTGTTGGATTCGTCGCGAACTGAAGTTAATGATTTTGGACGTGTGCGTTTTCGTCAAGAGTGCCGGTTTACAGCGATGTTATCGTTACTGAAACATGCCGTTTTACATGCTCTGGAATTGAGAAATTAGAAAATGTGAGAATTATAAATCAGTGCAGAGATCTCTGTTCGCCCTTGACCTTTTAAGCAAGACGACTGCGGTTACAAAAAAGCTTTTTGTGCATTCATAATTGGCCGTTTAAACGAGCGTGCTGGCTGTTTAATTTGGGACCCTGTCCAGGGTTGCTCAGGCAGGAATGAAGATTGACACTTCGGGATTAAAACCAACATCAAATTAAATCTAAACACAGAGAAAGCTCAGAGAGGTAGCCGAGGGTAATTAGACAGTGAACGGCAGGAGGTTCTTATCCAAGATTGCCATGCTCCATTACAGCGATTTTTACAGAGTCTAAGAAAATAGAGACATATAATAGAGCACTACTAATTTGAAATCCCTGCTTATAATGGGGGGAAAAAACTCCAGTCTGGATCAAAAAAATTGGAGCGATTTGGATTGGTCTGTAGTAGTTTACCACTAAAATGAATGCTAGGAGTGCTTGCATTTGTCTATCGCAAATCTTTTCAAGTAAATAAAGAATGCTTGCTGCTATCCGAAGTCAATTTAAAAAATGAGAAAGTAAAAAAAAAAAAAAGTCAGACCAGGTAGGCGACATGAATTTTTGTTGAACTTTGTATTTTGTCTGCATTTGAGGTCTGTATACTCAGGTGTGTATAATTCTAATATATATTTCAAGTTAATATTGCACCTATACATTATTCCTGCTGAATAGATCAATAAAATCTTTCATCGACTGTAGAAGAGGAGCAGCACTTAAGATGACACAATGCTCTCTGAATGTAGGACCGGTCCGATGGTGTAATTACTCCTGCTGAATTATGTTGCTGTGTTGACCTGCTTTGCCCCTACAGTTGTAGAGCTGTCTCATTGAGTCATTTGAAATTCCTCTCCGCATGGCCAAGTGGACTGCAAATTTACATTTTCCACAAGGAACTGAACATATCTCTAAACTTGACGATTTCGTCTGCAACCCCAGAGGTTAACTGGCCTTGGTCGGAGCAGCTTGCCAGTGCCAAACTCCTGGGTTTGGCTGTAATAATTTAAACATAGGTTATGGAGTAAAGCTAATACGTTCCAAATGGGCGTCCTGCAACTTTTCATTTTTGTGATGTTTACACAGCTTTGCTGGTCTTGAGTAACGAGGCTGTGGCTCGATGAGATCTGAGCGTAGTCTTCCTGAACGCCACTGATGGAGAGACACTTTACGTTGAAATGAAGGGCTACACAAGCACTTGAAAATATGTCACTGAATTTACAGTAAGTTACTGGCTGCTAGATGTTGTACTTTTACAGTGATACAGCTCCACAGCTATTTTATGGTTATTTAAAATTTTTACAGTAATTTGTTGAGAGAACATCAAATGATCTAAACGAATTAACGAATAATAAAATATAACATACATGCAGTAAAATCAAGAAAAAACTAAGAATTTGCTCTCAATTACTCAACAAATCACAGTAAAAGCAAATTAATGAATGAATAAACATCACATAAACAAGGAAGAACAAATAATTCAATCAATCATTCAATTAATTCAATAAATCAAATCAGTCAATAAATATTACTGTAGAAGGAAGGCAACATAATTTACTCTCAATAACCCAACAAGTCTGTAAAAAACAGTAACTATATATTGTATTGTAAAACAAAATACTAATAAATCCTGTACAATTTTGACAGCAGTAAATTTAAGCATTAACTAAATCCCAAATTTAGTTACATAAACTGTAAGAAGTAAATCTTTTAATTTTTCTTAAGATAAGTCTTAATTCATGTGTTGTGCCTGACTATGAACGGACATGTGAAGGATCTCATAGCTACCGGTTGAGCTTGATGAAGACAACCGTTAGCAGATACATTAATAGCCCAAAATATCCAGAAATGTCCGGTGTGGTCATATAGATTACAGACGTACTGCTTTTTATAGCACCGTAGAACCCTTTACAAAAATGTACCATGATAACCACAGTTTCCGCCAAAATATCCGTAGGTAGTGCAGTTATTTTTATTAAATTAAAACTGCGGTAAGCACTGTCATCAAAGAAGCCAAAAGGAAAGAAATGGTTCAGAGAGTCTTACACAACTTGAACTATATCCCATATTAATTATAGTTTTACAAGGTTAACTGTACTGGTAACTGTGGTATTTTGGCAAAAAAAAAAAAAAAAAAGGTAACCATGGTCAGTTTTTGTGAGGAACAAAAAGTTCTCATCATAAAATGAAAATGGTCATTACTCACCCCATGTCATTACCACACCAAATTATTTGATTTTCTCTGTGAAACACCGAAATAATGGCTTATTTCGCCTTCAAGTCATACAGATTTAAAACAGAATTAAATGGGTATTAAATGATAACAACAGTTTTGTTTTTGGGTGAACTCTCTCTCACTGTTCTTACTGTAAATCAAATCAACATAATTGACCTTCAAAACAGCAGAGATATTATTCTGTTAGCTGATCTGATTTGCACTGACCTTGGAGGTTCATAATATGGTCATTAAAAAGTGCAAGTCTTTGCATTCTGCATGTTTTTATCTGAGGTTGGCTTAGCATGCTTATGTTGTGGACTAGCGGCTGCCAACCTAAATATTCACACTCTGGCACCTTCATACTACCTTCTATCTCTGCTTAGCTTACGACGTCAAAACTTTTTTTCAACATTGTTTTTACTTCCTCTGGGTCTGTGAGTGCTGGACGCTGTTGCGGTTTCAGCGAGTAAAGTTCAGCTGTGTTGTCATGTCGGTCTTTCACCGTTCACTGCTAATATGCTACATTATGAAAATGCACGAGCAGGTGCTGGTGTTTGTACACACAAGCTAATGTGGATTGAGGTTCAGTCCGAGTTCAGAGGTTAGAGCTGCTCGTTGTGTTTGGCGTTAGGCCGTTCTGTTCTAGAAATTTGGCTTTGCGACTCTGCAAATATTTTCACCCCCCTTGATTAATCACATGTTGCTTTGGATAAAAAGCTAAGCTGCATTCAGTACTTGTCAAAAGATACCAACATTACGGTTTTTGAATGTTTTGTTTAATCAAGGCTGCGTTTATGTGCTTAAAAATACAGTAAAAACGCTAATGTTGTGATACATTATTTGTTTAAAATAACTGTTTTCTATTTCTGGTGCAAAGCTGAATTTTCAGCATTACTCTAGTCTTCAGTGATCCTTCAGAAATCACTCTAATATGCCGATTTGCTGCTTAAGAAACATTATTATTATCAAGAAACGTTATTATTAACATTAGCAATGTTAAAAACAGCTACTTAATATTTATGCCGAAACCATGCTACACTACCATTCAGATGTTTGGGGTATGTGTGTGTTTTTAATGGAAATGAATCCTTTTATTCAAACAATATACATTAAAGTGATGAAAAGTGACAGTAAAATAATCAAAGTGTTACATTTTAAGATACATTATAAATGTATACACACATTTTTTGTATTTTATGGCAAAAGAGTAACTTAAAATTCCAAAAGAACAATCTATTTCTTTATTTTGCTTTGAGAAACAATACAAAATATAAAAAAAAACATCTGGCTGTCATATGCAGTTCTGTATTGTCATGTAACTGCACTTCAAAACATGTAAATCAAATTAATTTTATTTTCTAAATTTCTTTCAGAAACATGTGTTGAGCACTTATTTTTCACTGTTTATCTTATAGAGCTTGTTGTTGTTAAACTAGTGTCATCTCTCTAAAGTGCACGTGACATCACTCTGTGTCAGCCAATCAGACCAAGCAGCTGAGATTTTCCCATGCCTGTATCACTATCATCACTTCCTCACATGTCACTGTTTTGCAACATGCCGTTTCCATGGCAACACAGCAGCAGAATCCGGAACAAAGTCAGGATGACACGATCAGGTCAGCGGGTACAGCGGCACAAGGCTCGGGAACCCGCGTTGAACTGGCATTCCCAGGAACGCCAGCGGCCCTGCCTTAGTCTGAGAATGGCAGCTCTGTTTCTGCAGTGCAGACGTGCCCTTCCCTTCCATGCCCTTTTGAACCAAATCACCTCTCATGCCTTTCATTCGAGCAAACGTACAAAAGCATTTGAGTTTTAATGCACTTAAGTATTAAAAATATATAATATAAAAAGATTAAAGATAATCACTATGTGGTCTAAATGTATTTATATGTATTTATATAATCTGTGAAAGGCGATAAAATCATCCAATCATATCCCTCGGCCCGAGGACTATGATAGGCTGTCCTACATGTCTGTCAACGTATATATTTGCATACCTCAGTGCAACCTGATACGTCATCAGCATCTTGCATTGCACTATTGCAGACCAAGCAAAGCTGAAAGGTGTTATTATTGTAATATTATGTGCTTTGTACTTTAATGTTTTCTTACCAGTGAATGTGAGATGAGGTAATCTGACAGCATTGCATTGAACCCTCCACCAACACCGTCTCTCATCGTTTCGCAGGTTAGCCTCTGGTCTGTCTGTGCGCGTTGATGTGTTTTGGAGGAGGCGTTAATTTGGAGAGTGATTTGCAGGAAGGGTGAGATCTTATGCATTCAAAGCTAGCTTGCTATTGCTAGCTTCTCTGAAATCACCTACCCTACCTTTAAATATATTAAAATATCAGTTTAGGTTACTGAAACCTTATATGTGAAAAAAGAGGAAAAACAAAATCTCTACAATTTTTAAAAAGAACGCTATGCATATTAGTTCGCAAGTCATTTGAAATTGCTTCGGGAGCGGGGAAGATACATGGGCATTAATTTGCGTTATGTTTCATTTTTACCTAAAACTTTCTTTGCTTTATCATTATCATTAATCAAATCGTAATTAATGATGGAAGTAAATGACATGAGTTAGCCATTAAATGAAGACAGCTTACAAAAGGACATCAACTTGACGTTCATGTCAAATAATAATTATGTCAAACGCTTTCAAACAAACATAGAACATTGTATACTGGAAGATCACAGTACAGAGATTGACAAGAGAAGTTGAAGAAATAACATCAGAAACACTAAACACATTGCTAATACTTACTGCTGTGGTTTCCCTCAAAAAATGATGTCACTTCCTGGAGGATGATGTCATTAGGAACTGCCTGTTGTTTAAAGTGTTATCGTTACTGGCAATGCAGTGCAGTTTCTTTGCAATAAAGGAGCATGATAGAAAATAATTTTGTGGACAATAAGTAACTTCATTAAACCATTATTCTTAAATAAATAGTTTGCAACATGTTTATTAGAGAATTCAAATAAATCTTTGTATATCTCTTAATAAATTGCCAATTGCAATTAGTGAAATATTTAAATAAATGTAGGTATACCTGTGTTCGTTTTAGATGAAGTGTTTAATTTCTGCACCACATTCTTATTTTTATTTATTTATTTAATGAGAGGAACATTTCAATAATTTAAAGAACCTTTTGTGAAATGGAAAGATTTCATGAATGTTGAAGATTCTTTATGGAACCATCCATTCCAATAAAGAACGTTTATGGAGCTGCGTTCTGTTAGTATTTATTAAAATCTCGTTATTTCAAATATTTAATTTAAAACTTCTTCAGCAGTAACAAAAACAGTACTTCTGCATCCCACTAAATTTTGAATCACGAAAACATCTTTCTAATATCTGTCAAGACCAGTTTTGGTGACATATTACAGATAAACAAACAATTTAAAAATGACATCTTCCAGAGGAAATCGCACACATAGAATAGACGTCTTGGCAGAGATCGTGTGCTATCAGGGCCTGAGTAAATTCCAAACTCTCGTCCCCTACAGGGTCTGAACGTCTGAAAATGACAAACATCATCCTGCAACCCTTTCCTAATGTATTTTGACTTGGTGTATGATTTAATTTTTTAAATGGCTGTTTGGCAGCCTCGACTGGCAGCATTTTCCCGAGTGTGTGAAATGACAGCGAGCGTCTGGAGAGGTTGACCACATCTTTGCTGACATCTGCAGAGCTGCTGAGAGGAACTAATAATGTGGGACTGGAAGAAATGTTCTTTCAGTTGAAGTAAACCAGTTTCATGTGCATCTCAACCAGCATTATCATTATGTTGTCTGTAGAAAGCTGTTTTTCCTTTCAGAACACACAGAGAGGATAATTGTACGGCTGAGTTAATGTTAATGAGCTCTGACAGTCTGATTGACTTTTTTTTTTTGTAAAGAAAGCAGGGAATATAAAAACAATAATAAATATACTAGATTTATACTTTTGAAGGAAATGTGCATGGTGCATGACTTTTGAAATTCCATGGCATTGCTATAGGGTTGTTAGGGTGGTAGCTATATATAGTTAGATAGCAAAGTTGAGTACTTCTGTCCGGTGGTTTGTTCAGGCCTGGGAAGGGTTGGAGACATGGAAGCTCCCGCTTCTTATCTCGCCGTGTTGTTGGGAGTTTCACAGCTGGGCATTGCTGCTGCCGCTGTCATTTCCGTCTCATTTCTGCCCAGGATATTACTCACAGCGTCAACAGACTGGAGGGAAAAATGGAGATCAGCACTGGGCGTGTGGGTAGAGTGACACCTGCCTGAAGGGGCGGGGCTTCCCATAGAGGAAACAGGAAGTCACCCTTCTCAGCAGCATCTTGTAAAGACATTATGTATTGAGAACACTGTGATCTGTTGCTGACATTTAATATCCAGGAAATTGTGGTAGATTGATGTTTGCTGGTCCTTTACAGGATTT
>SCHK01347589.1:786-11484 GCA_004124795.1 Poropuntius huangchuchieni
AGATTTGATTGCTTTTGCACCTAGATTAACTTGTGCAATGCCTCTTTTCGGCGCAAAAAAAAAAAAAAAAAAAGAACTACTGTCAGGATTGACTAAAGTTCACACCGTGAAAAATTAGCGATGAAAAGGAGCAGACAGTGATTGACCTTGTTGCATGCATCTGTAGGAGTTTTCCTTTCAGATGCAAAATTAATGGGAGGAGTGTATTTTAATAAATCATGCAACATGATGTTTATTTACCCCCCCCCCCCAAGAAAAACATGGCTTAACCTACAGTATTTGCTCCTGTGTTGTTAGTAGTTTTCGCGCACATGATTATTATCATCTTTGCTTGTTTGTAACCCTATATTAATTTGGTAACTTTATATAGGATCGTGGTCTCAAACTAATTTCCACAGTTTTTTTGTTTAATTCTCTTGACAAACTAAAAGACGTAGAATAAATTTCTTTATACCTATAAATGGAATAAAAGAAACAAAATGTACTGCTTGAGAGCATGACTTATTTCGATTCATGGTTCATGTCAAGCTAACAAGAAACTATGCTTCTGACCACAGGTTGAGAGCTATAGTTCTAACCACACAACATTGTGGTGTTGTTTGCAAATATTTGTTGAAACTGGAAATGGAAAACACCACAAATTGAAATTTTCCATTTTGAGAAACCTATTTTTAGTGCAATACACAGCAGACAATCCGTGACCGTCATTTACAAGTCTTTTACATCTGGTTGTAATGTGCATTTCAAATGTGTCTTCTGTGAACCCTCATGACTACAGTAGTATTTTTCCATTAGCTTTTGGATTATTGCAAGAAATAAGCTCTGTGACCAAGAAATGTTTTGCAAACTTTTAAAAAGTGAAAGCCTTTTGGTAACACTTTAGTTTAGGGATCATTTCTCACTACTAACCAGTTGCTTATTACTATGCATATTACTAGCATATTACTTATAATGTATGCCTTATTCTGAATAACCATATTCTAGATCCCTAAACTTAACAACTACCTTGCTAACTATTAACAAGCACGTGTGACCGGCTTTTCAAAAATCAATATATATTTTAATGAATAATGTTTTATGTTGTAGAATAAACCANTGCTTTTCAAAAATCACTGTATATTTTAATGAATAATGTTTTATGTTGTAGAATAAACCATGATAAACTTGTGTTTCACCACAGATGTTATATGAAGCATTTAAACAAAACAAAAAAATACAAACAAACATCTACTTTAGGACAATTAAACTGCAAGTGCTAAAATGCTAACTGGTTTCTGGGTTTTGGCCAGGTTTTGGTGAGTAGACGCTCCTTTGCTGTTGTTCATTGCACATCAGGAAACAACCATTTATGCTACAAATGCAATGTGTAGTGGCATGTGGTTCCAATGACTGGATCACAAAATGTTTGAAACCTGACATTTTTGTAAAACTTGATGCATATTATGTATAATTTAAAGTTTTCTTACATAGCCATAGCAATAGTTTCATATCTCTAGTATTACTTTGCACTCTTGTACTTCTCACATTATAAAACAATTCAAATCAATATTTTACATTTCATTCAATTATTTATTTGCTAAGTAGCTGTGTGATAAGCAGGATAATGTACAGCCAGTCAATCAGTCAGTCATAATCGCATCACATTGGGGTTCTAATCACCCTGTCAGGGTTTATTTTGCAATAATGACTTTGACTACATTAGCCATTAAGTATATAAGATATATTCCGGTATGTATATATAGCCGACTCTAATGTACTGCATGAGATGTTCAACTGTCATTCTTAACTCTGTTGTTTCTCAAAGTTACACAACATTTTTTTAGCTTCTCCTCATTGCGTGAGTGTCCAGTTTAACAGATTAATCCGCAGCATATGTGGTGATAATATGAAGGATTATAATCTGGTGTGAGCTTAACCGGCTTGCGGTGTTTGCTACATCCTGTTTGGGTCAATTATGCTCCAATCTGCTCCGGATGTAGAGAGGACACACTATGCTGAAGCTGTCGGACAGACCCCTTATCTCCAACTCGAGCGAGTCTTCCAAACCTTTGTTCTTCCTGCCTCACAGGAAGTGAGCTGGATTGCCCTTCAGTGAAAGTAGTGTGTGTGTGTGTGTGTGTGTGTGTGTGTGTGGAGTAGCTGCCCTGGAGTGAGCAGCACAGAACAGAGGAGAGAGAGAGAAAAAAAGAGAAAGGTTCAAAATGAAATAATATTGAACTCAGCAGTATTCAAAGAAGAAAATGCTGTTAAGTTTTGATATGTTACTTCTTCAGAAATAGCTCTAGGCCGGCCACGCAGAAATATGGAGAAGGAGAGCGTTAAAGAAAGGCTAAACCTATGATCTATCCATCTTCCTCGGCCTGCTTCCTCCTTTCATTCCCTCCTCATCGTCCCATTCCTTCATTCTGTTATCTCCGGGCTGCTAAATGAAAACACGTCATGGGCCGCAGGAACAGAATCATGGGAGATCTGTGTTTATGGTCCACAGGGTCTGATTAGTGGGCGAACATGACATAAGCTCTCTGGCGTTCACCTTTCTTCTCATTTGCACTTTTATTCATGCAGGTTTTTTTCAAACCCTCAAAGCGTTTTCGGAGCCGCACAGGATGGGCTCGGTCTATGGTAGTTTAAATGTTGCCCTGAGGGTCTCACGTGAATTGTAAGACCCTCATCAGGAGAGGAAGAGAAACAGAAAGATAGAGAGCGTCTTCTTCCTGGGCATATTTTTTTTTTGGGGGGGGAACTATGAATTTAAATTGTAGGAAAAATCTGAATGTTTTCTGACGGCGGTCAACTTTTATTCAGCATTATGGATTTAGATGCCGCTCAGTTTGTGCTCATAAAAGTATCTGCTCATAAACTAGCTTCTCGTAAAATGAGTCTTTAATGTATATGATGTAACTGGAGCGTTTTGCATGATTTTATTATTCAAGAAGGCATTTCTTGTACAGGAAGGATCTGAACTCATTTCAACCCCGTTGTAGGAACGAAGTATGGGCAAATGTGAATTGTTATTAAAGAGCTTGTAGTGTGGCAACACCTACCACTGCACTGTTCATTATACCAGCTTCAAGCTCGGAGAATGACGTTTTCTGGAAATATGCAGTTCCACTTTAAGTATTTTAACTTGGTATGAGGAAGTTTTAAGGTTCTGGGAACTTTGATCAACAAGGAGGGTCATTGAGAGATTGACAGAGATGCAGATTAACTATTGTACTATTTTCCCTCACAGAGTTCGCTCATTTGAGGGTTCACACCTGCAAAGTACGGTCCCACTTTATATTAGGTGGCCTTAACTACTGTGTACTTACATTTGCTGTAAATGAATCATTTGGTACAATGCACTTATTGTGCACATAATGTGTTTTTACATTGTAGTTAAATTTTTATTACATCTGTAATTAATTTCTGTAATTACATGTATAATTACACTATTGACCCATCCTTTACACCTTAATCCACCCTTAAATCAACCCATACCGCTAAACCTGTCTCTAACCTCACCCGTCTCCCACCTCAACAGCAGCAGAAGTGTTTTTCAATACAATATGACCACAATAAGTACATTGTACTTATTTTTTGATGCAAGTACATATTAGTTAAGACCACCTAATATAAAGTGTAACCCAAAGCACAGTTACTCAAGTAAAATTAAAAAGGTTGTCTGGGCTGTTCTGTGTTGACACTTTGAAAACAAAACCAATGATTTAAAAGCTGAAGTACAAAAGTACGGTGATAAGTCAGCTGCAGCCATTGATGATGGAAACCTGCCATGCCGTGGTTCTGACTCAAAAAATATAGTGTTAACAGAAACCAAGGAAACATCAAAATCTGTTGAGTATGAAAAGCACCCATACACAACTGTTACAAAAGGTGAAAACATTTACTGATACTCAAGAATGGAACACAATGCATTATAAGCCAGGAGGTGTAAACTTTCTGAATTGGATGATTGGGGTAAAAAAAAAAAAAAAAAATCTCAGGACAAACAAGGGATTATCAGCTATGACAAAACACACTGTAACAACAGTTATGTATCATCCAGGTAATGACGCACAGTATTAACTTAAAGGGTATGTAAACTTTTGAATGGGGTCATTTTTATCAATTCTGTTATTATTTTATCTTGTGGAGTACAATTATACATTTGTTATGTGAAATTGCTTATTCAGGACAATACTAAAAATAATATGCACATACACAATTGTCATAGTCAAAGTTATGAGGGAATCTTTGGTTCTTGTCCGTACTTGCACCTCAATAAATCAGTGGGATGGTGATTTAGATGAGTGGAGTTAAGAGTGGGTTTGTGTATAGTGTGTGTGTTTGAATGACTCTGTGTTTTATTAAAAATCATTTTTACCAGCATGATCTGAAGACATGATGGGACGAGAGATGAAGGGTGACAGAGACAGCAACAATGTTTAATTTCCAGGCATATGCCTGATTCAGCAAACACAAGTATAAAAAAAAAAAAATAAATAAATAAATAAAAAATAATAAAATAAAATAAAATAAAATAAAATAAAATAATGTAGGGCAGCAATTAATCTGTTTGGTTTAGCCTCACAGGATGCTGAATTACAATTCGAATAGTGATGAAAATTTAATGAGGATGTCAATTTTATTCAAACATTGATTAAAAATGAAGTGGGATTTAGAAGTAATTCTCAATTCAATATTGAGTGATGCACAGACCCGATGATCATCATGCAAACTGTATATGACACCATATGAAGAAAGATGATGTACAAACACAGAAATATTGCAACTTACTCTTCCCAAAGTGCAAGTTACTTGCGCAGCATAAACTCAACTGTTTTCATTTTCATTTTCTGACCAAATTCAAAGTATAGGTTGCAAAATAAACGAAAAAATGAAACTCTGAGTTCAGAGGAAGAAAGAAGTGAGACTAATCTTGTGGTCTATAAATATGACTAGTCCAGTTACGGATGTGGATGTTAGGCCATCGCTGGTGCTGTGACCCTTCCTGATGTACTCATTTCATGAAACGTGCTAAAAATAAACTAAAAATAAAGATTAGATGACTGGAATAAAGCTGAATTTGATTTAATTTACCAGCCACTAGGTTAAATGCCCTTCATCTAGCTTCTTAATAGTTTTTTTTTTGTTCTTTTTTTTTTTTGTGAGTTTCCAAAGTACATTTAAATTTATTGATTTACATTCCAATTTTTAATGTAAAAACATGCAGCATGATCAAAACCCATCAATGGCACCATGTCTTCAGATTAATTTGGGTTTGTTCCTCACATACGTTAAAACTATGACTTCAAATATAGCACACAAGTCATATTGGATACTTTTGCGTGGTGCTTTTGTGTTCTTTTTTAAGGCGAGACACTGCAGGCAAAAACATTGTTTTTTCATGCACCTGTCAAATTTGAGATTTTGGGATTTTTAAGTATTTTTTTCAGACCAGTGGAAAGAAAACATCCAAAAGACACTGTTAAGTGTTTCTTTTATAGCACTTTATCTATTTGTGTGAACAGATTTCCATTACAATGCATATTTTTAAAGGCCGTTTTCTCAAAATGAGTTTTTTTCTCCTACACTGAGCCATAAATCTCCACTTCAGTAGCACTTACACACACCAAACATTTGCATATTTAAACCTAACATTTTAGAAAACTTGTAATACAAAAAATGTTTGCAATTATCAATCAACTAGGTAAGAAAGGTGATAACTATTAGTTGTTTTTTTTTTTTACCCTATTCACCTTCTTAAAAGCTTGTAACTTAATACAAAAGAATATTAACACTTTACTTTTTAAGGACCAGTTCTCACTATTAACTACTTGCTCATTAGAATGCAAATTACTAGCCAATATGGCTGTTTATTAGTACGTATTAGCACATATTAATGCCTTATTCTGCATGACCATGTTTTAGATCCCTTTATCCAACACATACCTAAACTTAATAACTACTTTACTAACCTTTAAACTCTTAATTAATAGTAAATAGTAGTAAGGATTACCAAAAGAACACACACACACACACACACACACACACAAAAACCCCGTCTCTTTTTATGTTCTGTTGTAGAACGAGTAATATGTTTTTGGAATGGCATACGGTGAGTAAATGATCATTTGAATTGTCAGTTTTGGCTAAAGTTTAAAGTTGTGGTAACAAACTTTTCTTCAGTAAGATCTGACCGTGACGAACTATCAGAAATTAAAAGCCGGATGGAGATTTTGTGGTTACACTTTATTTTACAGTGTGTGTACTTACAGTGTACTTACCCAAGAAAGTACTGCATAGTATAAGGTAGGTATAGGGTTAGTACCTAGTTATTACTCAGTTATTTGATTGTTATAATAAGTACATATTGTATATG
The DNA here is from genome assembly GCA_004124795.1 of Poropuntius huangchuchieni. NCBI lineage: Eukaryota > Metazoa > Chordata > Actinopteri > Cypriniformes > Cyprinidae > Poropuntius > Poropuntius huangchuchieni. Next base: position 7,148 of record SCHK01347589.1, read on the forward strand.
CATGGAACAGTACTGTAAAATAAATTGCTACTGATTGTGTTTTATCCATTGGTTGTCGATGGGAGGTTGAGATGATTGCAAGTTTGTAGGAGCAGGGTTTAAGCAACTCTATCTCACGACCAATTCGTACGTAATTTACGAGGTGGCCAATTCCTACAAATTTGTACGACCTCACTTGTATGATTTTGTACGATTTGTCTATACCCCATTGATGGGTCGGTTTAGGGGCGGGGTTATGTGTAGGCCATTCGTAAAAATTCATACGAATTGTGCGAATGAATGAATGAAATGTATGAATTTGTATGAGTGAGGTCGTACAAATTCGTACGAATTAGCCACCTCATAGAAATGTATAAACTGCCACAGCATAAGAGAGTCCTTATATGGTAAATTTCCGACTAGGAAACTTGTATTTACGATAATTCCGATAGCACGTGAACGCAGCATGAATGTCGGGAGAAGTTTAATGATCAAGCTGTAATATTTTGAACACGTTTTTTTTTTTCTTCAGTAAAACACACATCGATGAATCAATCACAATAAGATAAATAGCATGCATCGAGAAAATAGGGTGACTTCTTATTTCATGCTGGCTTTAAATCATTTATTATAAGTTAAAAGTACACTCTTACTGAGGATCCGGCTCAGACTGACGTAAAGTGTGAGTTAAGGGTTAAGTGGAGCACAGCTGATCCCGGGGCAGTAAGGGGTTAACCGTGGGACGAGAGGCAGAGCAGCCATAGGCCCGGGCAGAGCGCCAGCTCCACTCATAAACTAGAGGCTTCCAGTCAGTGTGCCAGGGACAGCCCCGTGACTCAGAGAATGAATCCTGCAGAGAGACACAAGATGAGGAAGACCAGAGACAAAGAGTTTAAAGAGACTAATGAGAATAACACAGGGTACAACATGAATAACATGCATAAAAGTCGTATTCAGCCTAAGAAACTTTCTGACATGGTCTCGGGGCTTTAAAAGAAGGTACAAAGGCTGCAGATATATAGTAGCTCTGCCATTTTAAAGACTGCATTGAGTTTTTAAATGAACACAATAAAAAATACAAAGCAATAAATAACCATCTGTAATTCTAACTGTTCATGCATCAAAAAGATGTTATATTTAGTCTTTTGTTTAAAGATAATTCAAGTGAAACAGTTTTACAGTCACGTCTGGAGTCATATACTGTCAGTTAGTTGCGAGTCTAGGTTGAAAAGTGCAATCTTTTTCTGTCGCTTTCACATACAAAGACATGTGTCAATGTTTAAAACACATTCCACCCAAAGGTGTAAAAAAGTCTGTTGATTTCAGGGTTTGTTTGTTTGTAAGTATGAAAAAAGCGTCTCACAGCGACTAAAAAAGTCTTACTCTATAGTGTCTCTTCAGCTGTTATGAAATCACAGTTTTTCCAGAAGTTCGGCTGTGTTTCCTGTTGAACGTATCTCCACCAGAGGGAGTTAAGGTTGAAGTGTTCATGTCCAGACCAGCGTGTGTGTCTGTGTGTGTGTGTGTGTGTGTGTGTGTGTGTGTGTCTGTGTGTGTGTGTCTGTGTGTGCGCGTTCACATGTGTGTTTATTTAGAGGTTAGCCTAGTTTCACCAATCGCACTGCCGGTTCATGGCAGCATGACTGAGTTTACTTCAGTTTAAGGAATATAGTGTTGTACAAATATATACAAACTCACTCTCAGAACACAGTAATGGAGATAATCACACACACACACACACACACACACACATACGCACACAAAGATTAACTGCGTGCTTAGTCACGTTTTCAACAGGCAGAACAGAAAATGGTTTGGCAAATACTTACATAACCCCTTTAAACTGCTTTAATTTTACCATTGCTGGTAAAGACGCTAAATAGGAATAAAAAAAAAAAGAAAAAAAAAAAGCCTGGCACTACTCAGCACAAAACATTTACGAAAATTACCCAGGTAACCACAGATACAGTTTTGGTTGCTATTAAAATGATAATATGTGACTAATATTATATCTCCTTCAAAAATTTGTTTAATTTCTGTTCATGATGACAGTCATGGCTAACTATGATGTTTTATTAGAAACTATGGTAAACAATAAACTGATATTGTAAATATGGCAAATGTATTGGTCATGCTCTTGTAGTGTACTTCAAAACTTGCAGAACTGTGTTGGCAGATAATATAATATTAATAAAATAAAAGGCCACTTAAGTGACTTAAAGAGAGACACTTTGATGACTTTGTTTCAGTTTTGTTTCTTTCTTTTCTCAAGTTTTACTTTAATTTACTTTTAAATCATGCTGTTTTATTAATCTTTTGGCATGGTTTAAAGAAGTTCACTTATTCTGATGTGCTGAGTAACATCTAAAGCACCTGAAAAGTACTTAATTGTAATTGTAACTGCAGTGTGTTATTTGATATTACATTTAAAGTTAAGATATTTTAAAGGTACTAACTTCATTAATAAAATTGGTAATTAAGTATATTCAAGTTTATGTAAAGCAAACATTATATTCGGTTCACACTTGAGCATATTATTTTAAACTGCATTATTTTCTAAAGATTTACAGTAGTGTACTTCTTTTTTAAAAGGGTTTGTCTTGTTTTTGCTTGATTCTGTTTCTGCAAGATGTCATATTTTCTTTGCGGTATTAAGCAATATTATCTTGTTAGCTGTGTAATTGTTCACGGCTAGCAGATATGGTGAGCAGAAGGTGTTGAAGGGGTTAAGCGTGTGTCTGTGCAGAAAGCGAGGGAGTCGACATCCTGGCAAGCGCCAGTTTACACAGATGGAGCCGCTCTCTGAATAAACCACAAAAAATTCCTTTCCCTGTCCAAGTTAGCACTTCTCCAAGAGAGGACATGATCCTCGTCTCCTCGTTCCCTCTCGCTCCGACTACGCAAAACACAAGCGGCAGGCCAGGGCAGACGAGCCTTGATGGTGCCCCGTATATATCAACCCCCTTCACATGCCCCATGAGCGCCTGGAAAAGAGCAAACAGACCAGAGACACGGAACGACAAGAACAACGCTGTCTCTCTTCGATTCTGAGCATACGAAAAGTTAAAAGTGCGAATGAGGGAGTTGGGTGTTGTTGTGTGTACTTTACACAGGTCATCCGGCGGTCAAAAGACACACTCCAGACACTGGACTTTGCTTCTTTGGCTCCATTGATGAACAATGAAAATCTGCTGCTCAAGTAGATGCTGCTCTAGTTAAAGGCTGGACTGTATCCTATAATATTTGGTTTATTCACGAGTTGGAAGGGTGTATCATTCACACAGAGCTGTAAAGTCTCTTTCGTATGACTCATGTCAAGGCTTCAGTGCATCTTTCCACACAAAGGTCGTATGCGCTTTGACCTCCGTGAGAAGAGTGCTGTGGATAGCGTCACAGAAGGGCAACTTTACGAGACGGCTAGGTAGCAGGAAACCGGGAAGAGTACACAGTAAACAGTGAAAGTAGTGAACGCAAATGAAAGACGTAACATGTATTTTAACTTAAAACAGGAAAAAGGACCTGCTCTGATTTTCATGGTGACAGCTCCCGCATACAGATACCTCATGTGAGTTATCAGAAGTCATTAGCTGGGTTTCAAAAGTTTAGAGTGAAAATTGTTTGAAATCTGAGCAGCAAATGTTTGACAGATAATGGAATACTCCACCAGGGATGGTGCTGTTCTATTGGGAAAATTTAAATCTAAATTCTGTACAACAAAAATTGCTGCCTATCAGAATGTTTTTAATATTAAAAAGCTTTATTTTCACCCAATGTGGGTGGAGCGGCCCGCTATACCAATTATGAGACAAACTCACATATAATCCGAACATATTTAGTGTTTAATGTACAATTATGTTGATTTTTGACCAATTAGAGTTCCCAGTGGGTGGAGCTACCCGTTACGGTACACCTGACGGAGGGCGTGTCTGAATCTTGGTGCCGACGTGACTGTCATAATGACAACAGCCAATGTCTGCTAATGTCTGCACCAGGGCATTTGCATAAGACGATGTGATTGACTGACGCCTGCTTTGGTGATTGAAAAGTTGAAATTTTTTCAACGTCTGCTGTGAGCAACACCAGTGGTGTGACACAATGGATCCACAATTCAGTTCAGCAACACATGACATCACCCATTCAAAGTGAATGAGAGTTAACGCCAACGCCCTGTGAATGCATCGTTATACCGATTATGAGACAAACTCACATATAATCATAACATATTTAGTGTTTACTACACAACTATACAGATTTTCGACTAATGAGAGTTCACCGTGGGTGGAGATAAATGTTATGTTAAAATCACAGTACTGTGGGAGGGGGAAAGGGGAAGTGGTGTGTGGCCAAGTATGGTGACC
>SCHK01347634.1:0-10264 GCA_004124795.1 Poropuntius huangchuchieni
TGCGGTTTTTCCATCACCCTGCGTCTCACATTTTTGCATTCTCCTTTGCTTTCATTGATTTTTCTACGTAAGCATGTTTGTGGCCGTTCACACAGAACATTTTTCAATTCCACTGTGCTACTTTTCCATTGTTTTTCTATGTACAAGTAGTAGTAGTAGACAAATCTTTTTACTGAATTTTCCAAATTTTAAAAAAATCTTAACATAACATCACAAACAAACACAGTACTTAAATGTTTTATTTTTTTTAAAAAGGGATGAGAGGGGATGGGGGGGGGGTTATGTATACAAGTAATAGACAGATATGCAAAAGGCCTCATGACCATCGCATTCATGTATTTTGCAATGTGTTGCAAATTACAGTGTTCTAAAACTGTGGCACTCAAGTTAACATTAACATAGCATTAAAAAGTTAACATAGCATGCCCCAGACGGATGTGTTTGAGCATTGCACTCACATCTCGAACATGACACGTTCATGTGCATGACACAGTTCAGCTTTTAAAAAAACGCTTCTTGAGACCATGTGTTTTTTCACTTTAAAATACTGCTATATGAACAAAAGTGCAATAACATTTGGTTTGCAAACACTTTAAACAAATAAGCTGTTTTCTTGTACAGCAGTATTCCTATATTCCTCCTAATTCCTATTCCTTACATAGTAGCAGTTAAAATATTGGGCTCGGGCACAGTTTGCATGTAGGCTAGTGTCAGATTCGGAGCTCTGAACTTCTGATATGTGCAGCATGATTGCATGTACATTTCTGAGCTGCAAAGTGATAGATCTGTAAAGCAATATATTGTGTGTTATTGCATCCCAAACGACTCAAAATAATAAACCACAAAGTTAACAAAATGATGCACTCCACTGTGCTCAGCGAGAACGCTTCTGTCTTCACGTGCTATCGGAAACTTCCTGTTTTCCACTTCAGAAGTCGTGATTATGAGCATGCTTAGCCTAAATAATTTTATCAGAAGCATTCATGTGAGCACTGCTGTAGTCTTAGGCCAAACCCCAAATCCTTAACGCGATAATAACATGTTAACTTGCACAGCACTAGTTTTTTCCTATTCCACTGCCCGCCTCTCACGTTTTTCAATGCAAAATCGCATTCTTGTGTGATTAGACTTGTGTGATGATCCTTTGTGTTCATGTCCTGCATATTTTGCAGCATCTTGCATATTACACTGTGTTCTATGCAGCGCCTCAGTTTTGTTTTTGTTAACATAGCAGGCGTGTATGACAATTGTGCTCGCATCTCTCATCTTTGGCAGCAGATCGCACATGACACGATCTTACACCAGTATGATTGATTAATTTAATGTCTTCTGGTTGAGCAAAAATATCACAGAGCCCTTACAAGACACCATGTTGGAAATGTGGATTTCTATTTTTAAGAAATTGCATTTTTCCCCATACTACTGCCCACATCTCGGGTTTTTTTATAGCGTTTTTGTAAATGGCCTCTAACATGGCCCCTAACATGCTTCAGTTCTCTTGTCCAATTTCTTGTCCTGAAATGCAATTGAGATGCCAACTCCTAGAGACACAAAATAAATAAATAAATAAATTGACATAAAATCAGTTCATTTTTTAAATTAATTTATCATGTAAGAAGAGACATCAGAATGTCCAGGAATACAGAATTTAATCTCTTGATCAACATGTCAGTTTACATTAAGACACTGACCATAGGCTAACTGTATTATTCTACTTATTGTGGCTCTTACCTATAATGGACATGGACAAAAAATATTAATCTGAATATAACTTATTCCATTATTCCTTCTACAGACCACATAGAGTCACAAGTACAACTATGTTGGTTTCCAGAATGTTATGTTTTGCTTTGATCCAAGTTTGAGGTTGGAACACGCCAAAAAGGCATCCTAATTTTGAAATGATTGTTTTTGAAATGAAGTTGACTCTCCATACATGCCATACAATGACTCCAACCTCCATACTACTATAATGTTGTGTGATTAAATGTCATATAAACACATGGTCAATGATTCAGTGAACACCATTAGGTTACACGAAAAACCTTTAACTAGTCGGAACTAATTTGACTACAATACCCACAATCCAAAGAAATCAACACTTCCCGTGAGTCAGCTGCGATTCAGGAAGTAAATCCATTATAGTGACAGGAACAACATCACGGGACTCTCATTGTACTTAGCAGATTAATAAAATATTACCTGTAACCGATCTGTACACACCTGTAATATAAGACAACATGTCTAGGCAGTCAAACCGAGCCACGGACAGCAAGAAGATGGTGAGTGTGTGTTGTGTTTCCGCAGGTCTGCGCTAAATGCAAGGCAGCTAGCTAACATGCTAATATAATCATCGCAAAATAAGTTTATTTGAGCAGTGTTTGTAAATCTGCATACAAATAAATATAGTGCAGTATACATGTTACCTGGACGTGCATTAGTTTATTCCTCTAGTTAAATGATTTTGTCGCACCGATATCCGACTTTCAGTCAGTCAATCGTGGCTGGTTTTTGAATTAAAAATCGTGTGAAATGCTAAAAAATATATTTAAGTAATAGTTGAGGGAATTATAATGATATATTGGTTAGAATGATACATGCTTTCATAACATTATGCATTGTGTGTCATACATTTTGTTTTAGCACAAGGATTATTGCACGGGACAGCAGGTTATATGAAGCATTGATACACTCTCAGCATGGAATAAACAATACAGTAGTGAAAGCAAATAATTTTTTTTCAAATGTGTCATGCAAGCATTCGTAGAAATAACGTTTTGGTTGCAATTTGACATGTAATAATTCATGTCTGTGACAACTTCATGTTGTGCCGTGAGAGGGCGCTCAAGACCACTGTGCCTGAATATTACCTATGTTGATACACTTCTTTTTTTTCTTTTTTTTTGGCAAATTATGACCCTGTGAACTCCTTGAAGGCCTTTTGAAGCATGATGTTCTATTTGGATCTTCTGAAATCATGCAGCAAAGCATAATCTTTAGGTTGTAAGTTCATGCGGACCATGTGCCTCTGTCAGAAAAAGGGGGCTATTACAAGTATCTCCAATGTTAATGTTTTGCTCAAATTATTACGCTTATAATAAATGTTGAAATAAAAAGCAGGTGTATTAATTTGTAAAATGCATAATAGAAGAATTTCACTAGAGATTTCAGACATTTGGACCCCACTAAAACATGCTAGTTTCCTGTTGTTATTAAAATTCCCATTTTCTTAACTAACAAAAGGAATTTTAAAACACATATTGCTCTTTTTGTTTGTTTTGTTTTATTTAGCAAGTACATGGTTTATTGCCATGTTGGAATTTGGAATAAATGGAAATGAATTCAAGGAAAAGAATGACCTTCTGAACCAGTTCTTGTTTCATTAAAAACATTACTGTTAAAATATATTTTCTGGAAAAAAAAAAAAAGGCTCTTGAAAAGTTTGGTTCTATGCCAAAGAGAGTTTTGTATGATTATTATCATTATTGTGTATTATTATTATTTTGTGCATTCATTGCCAGTATTAACAGTGGTTAACCGGTAAACACAGTGAATATTGTGAACATGGTGGTGGGTAATTTTGGGCTGTCTTGTCTTTCCCTTGAACAGAATTCAGAATTATTCACTCTCACTTATGGAGCCTTGGTCACTCAGTTGTGTAAGGACTATGAAAATGATGAAGAAGTCAACAAACAACTGGATAAAATGTGAGTCTGTCTTTCTGCGTTTCTCACCTATCTCACCCAATCTGGTCACATTAAACAGAGTTTACAAATTACATTTTTTCTCTATTTTCTAAGATTGTAGATTGAACAATGAAAGTATAAGGAATATGTTTATATTAACTGGTCACCATTTCTTTTACGTTTTCACTTTCCATTATTGAATTTGTATTAGCGGAACAGAGAGGGTTTAGTGTGGATGTTGTATTGTCAGTGTTTGCGCTGGGTGTAGGCTGTTATGTTAGGTGTGGTGATTGTGCCATCCAGTCTGCTGAAGTTGGGTTGGGTGGTATAAAGAGTATAAAATGTGCCACTCTAGGTTTTTCGAGAGCTGTCTCTCTCCCCACCCTGTTAAATGAATCGTGCAGCTGTAGGTTACACCCCTGGTTTTTCAGATGCATGATTCTGTTCCCCACTTGGCTATACTTCTCAAATTCAATTCCACTGTTAGAGTGGATCCAGATGAAAGAGATGGATGAGAGTGTTGATGGTCTTTTTTTCTTTTTTAGCAAGTTCACATCTCATGTTGTACTGCACTGGTTCGTTCAGCTGGTGGGTTGTAATATGTAATAATAAAATCTATGTAAAAATGTAGACCATTATTCTGAAGCTTATTATGTTTTTAAAAGAAGTCTCTAATGTAAGGCTGCGTTTATTCAATCAAAATACAGGTAAAAAACAGTAATATTCTAAAATAGTATTACAATTTAAAATACTTGTTTTTGATTGCAGTATATTTTAAAATGTAATTTATTCCTGTGATGGCAAAACTGAATTTTCAGCAGCATTACTACAGTCTTCAGTATTACATGATCCTTCAGAAATCGTTCTGATATGCTGATATGCTTAATTGCAGTATAATCTCACTGAGTACATTGACGCCACTTATTGAAATGAAGTTATAAATGTTTTTTCTGCACTAAAGGTTGTGCATATCTCATTCATCATCCGATTTTTTTTTTCTAGTAATAATTTTGCATATTATTGGGCCTGTGCAAATGATTGTATTCATTTATTTTTATGTTTAAGTACATAGTTGTTACTTTTATTTGTAGAAATATTTTGGTACCGTGTTGAGTCGCCACTTCATGTCCAATGTAAAATCTGAGCCCTGAATCAAAACCAGTCAGGAAGCTCTGTTTTAAAGATTGTGGGAAAAGCAGTGAGGATGCGTGGAAAGCCCTGAGATGCTTGGAGTCCAGCGGTTGTGATTTAGAGAATCAGTGGGCAGCGTGTATTCTTTGGCTGAGTGGTCTTTTCATTTAAACCGTGCCTTGAACTAATCCAGTAGTCCCACTGATATTGGGTTTGGCAACATGTCTGAAATACAATCTTTTTTTCCTCTTGCTTCTTTAAAGCATCAAATATGATATAAGCAAAAGTAAGATTTGACTTTCTCTCCGTCCAGCAAGTTTGCATCTCTCCTTTCGAGTGCTTGAATTTAAAGGGCTTTACTAAGACCTTCAAAATAAAAAGAGATTATAGTTCTTCTGATTGCATTGGTGGGTGAAATGAGAGCGATTGAAAGCGAAGTTGCTCTGACAATGACACAGTTTCACAGTTTCCCTTCTCTTCTTCCATCCTTTCAAGGGGATACAATATCGGAGTGCGTCTGATTGAGGACTTCTTGGCTCGGTCCAGTGTGGGGAGGTGTCACGATTTCCGAGAAACGGCCGATGTCATTGCAAAGGTAACGTGAGTACTTGGAGCCAATCAGAGCGCATACTGAGCCCTCCCTTAGGCCAAGCGAGAGAGAGGAAGAAAGAGAGAATCAGGAAGCAGGCAAGCATGTTAATGCGCAAGCAAGTGACTGGAATTTGAACTTCAACCTGCAGTAGCCCACATATTTTTCTTAGCTTTCATCACATCTTTCTACCGTTTTTAATTTTTCAGAGTCACACAGCTTGAGAAACATCCACGCTATGCTATCGCAAAGCCAACTGGCGGGCAGTCTGTGCGATGTTAGAGTGAACCGAGACACTCGTGTTCCTCTTGGCTTGTTTTCTTTGGTCTGAGAGCCACAGACTGCTTTTTTTTACGAAACAATGCACCTCACCCTGAGCGTATAGGGTTCACACTGACAGGATTGACAGAGCGTTCTTCCCCCTGTCCGTCACCTGTCCATGCTTGCTTGGTCTCTGTCTGTCTGTCAGTTCTCCTTTCTTCTTCTGTTTTCTCTGTCTTTTTCTCCTCGCTTTCCTCCACGTGTGCCACGTTGTCGAATGTTAATCCAGAATGCATCGGTTTGCTGGGACCCTAATCAGAATCCTAGAAACCTTAATAAAAAACCTATTTTTTATTAAGTCACTTTAATGTGAAGGATTTTGTTTATTTGCTTATGGTTGCTAAGCAGTGCAGTGACTCGAAGCATTAATATAGAATTCAAATGATGTGCGCTCACAGGTGTGTGTATTTTGGCTATTTTACGACTTCAAACAGGGCACATTCATTCTGAATTTAGGATAAAAGCCTTTTTATTATGGAGTTACTTATTGTGAAGCTGTTTTTGCACTGATGTTCTGAGGATGTAAGGGGTGCACAGTATTTAAATTCTGTTTAATATAAGCCAATAATTGTTTTCATTGTAATATTCATTCGTTTTATTATTTTAAGAATGTCTTTAAATGTTTTTTTTTTATAATGTAGTATTATTTATAGACTATTATAGTTATTTAAAATTGCATTTATTTTTATGATTTTCCTTTCTTTCATTTTAATTGTAGTTCAGTACATTTTAGTAAGTTTGTTATGTGCATTTTTCATTTTATTGGTTTTAGGATTTTAATATTTATGTAATAGCTAATTTTTATTTAAATTTTAGGTTTTAATTTCAACTTAACCTTGTTTAGTTCAAATAGTTGCCATTTCTAATCTTCTTTTAGTTTTTTGGTTTTTTTTAGTTAAAGCTTTTTATCTAGTATTAATATTTTATTTTATTTCAGCTTTATTTCAGTTACCTTTTTTTCCCCAATTTTTTCAATTTTATATATTAAATAGTTTACTGTAACGGCACTTGCAACAAGTGATTTTAGGTATCAAAACATCATAATGTACAGTTTAAAAAATAAATATAAATATTGATATTTGATTGAGAAATTTGCTACATACTAGTAAGTAAATATCCAATATCAACTGATATCAATTTAAAGAATGTAATAATAATAATAAAAAATGTAGTATCAGCCTATAACCAAAATGGTGCCATGCAAAATATCTTATTCTACCTTATTATAGTAATCTTATTCTTTGAGTTTGTGTCCAGTTTTCTAAAATTGTTAATAGTTAAATGGTTTTTAATTTTAAAGTTGCTTGAATTTCCAGCAGAAATTATCACATTGTGATATACTGTAAGTGTGATGTAAAATAATTCTAATAATTGATTTTGGTCTTCTTATGGCCTGTCCTCAAAACGTCTTTTCAAACCCGTACTGTGCAATTGTGCAAAAAACAAGTCATTTCAGTGTCAGAGTTGTGAATACAGCACCTAAAAAGAATGTGGCAGCTCTGCAAAATCACTTAATGTGGCCCTGACATCATAAATGTAGGCAAGCGAGTTAACATGAAGACTCAAGAGCTTTTTTATCTTCGCATTAACAGGTAGCCTTCAAGATGTACTTGGGTATCACCCCCAGCGTGACCAATTGGAGTCCTGCTGGAGATGAGTTCTCTCTTATCCTCGAAAGCAACCCATTGGTGGACTTTGTAGAGCTTCCTGACAACCACAGTAATCTAGTTTACTCCAGCCTGCTCTGTGGAGTGCTGAGAGGAGCTCTTGAAATGGTGAACAGCATGTTTGTGTGATGAATCGATGATCTTCTGCTAACGCTCAATTACCATTCACATTAAAGTTACTTTTCTACTCCTGTAGGTTCAAATGGCAGTGGATGTGCGATTCGCTCAGGACACACTAAGAGGTGACAATGTGACAGAAATTCGCATGAAGTTCATCAAAAGGATCGAGGAGAACCTGCCAGCTGGAGATGAATGAGACTGTGAGACTTTTGATTCGAGAGACTTTTTATGTTGGATTGGGAACCAAAAACTTCTATTTTGGTCAACAAGACCAACCAATCCCCAAACATTGTAAGTATTGCAATGAGAATTCACCGTCGAGAAGATTTCTCTCGATGTGTCACCAAGGTTGGCATGTTCTTTCCACTTGGTCTGTGTTTTTTATTTCATACAAATACCTTCTCAAGTCTCTTTTTGTATGTCAGATTGTCTCTAGTGTATTTTTTTGTTATTCTTTTGCATTTAACTCATACATACAGCACAGAAGGTTTAATTTATTTAGTATTGTAATCAGATTGAATAAATCATTAACTATCAACAACTGTGGCTAATCCCCTCATTTATCGTTCTTCTACTCAATAAGCCTTTGACTCAAAATAATATTTGCTCAAACTTGCAATAAAGCGCTCATTTGAGCGGACCATATCACACTGGTGTTTTAATGTCCATAACGCTTGGATCGAAAACAACTTTAGATGGCTAATCTAAAACCAACATTTAAAGAAAGGGCCCCATGTTCGCCAAAAACAGAGCCGTAGTCTTTTGAGACGCGCATGTTTTGTAGAGGGCCGGTGGTGTTAAGGGGAGTCTGGAAGGGGTCTAGGTATGTAGATAATGGGACCTGTGTGTGCCGAGCCTGTGGCAGGTCCCTCCACACGTATGTAATGAAGTGTCTTCGACTTGTCGTGTACTGGCCCTTGCATCGTGGGACTGTTATTCCTACAGCGCGGCAGCACGATGTGGTTAGAGTTAAACAACAATAACAAGGACCTAATTCGTCTCAGATGTTTACCCAAGCAACGTGGAAGCAATCAGGGCCTGGAGGTTCACTGGTGCGTGTGCAGGACAGGGCTGTTTTGGGAGCCAGTGCGTTTTAATGGTGTAGCCGAGGGGTTCACGGTCATGCTGACCAGTGGGAAGGGGAAGGGTGTTCGCTGAAAGCCATTCATTTCTCCGGGGCAGCTCAAAGTTCGTTCCTGACACCTGTTAATCGCCTTACGTCATGATCTTGGCTTCTTTTTCCAGAATTCCACACCTCGTCAATCACAAGTTTACTGCTTCTAGTACTACTTCCCATCAGCTAGTGTATAGATTAGCTTTTATAAACTTTAGCTCTTTCAGATGCAGTTTCCATGTGATACGACGATTCATATTGATGTGTTGATTAATGCATTCATTGTGGAAGTGTATTGTTTTATTACCTCGAGCCACTAGAGGTAGCTGTGAGCATTGTGGTGGGTGACCTTTTTTTCTCTTTCCATTCTCATGGATTTTTCTGTGTTTCTCTTTAATTTGGTATTTGATTACTCACGGGGTCCACCAACTGCTTGTTTTTGAATCTCTGGGGCTGGGAAATTATTTCGTGGAATATATTCCTTATACACTCGCTCTTGATTCAAGGACATTTACAAGAAAAACAGTGGAAAACGTATGCAGAGCCTTGTCAGGCCGAATCCCTTGTCCCCGCTCGCTAGATTATGCATACAATGTATGTATTCTGTACAATGTGTATATTGGAAGGCGAGGGAAGAGGAAATGGTTTCGCGCAGACATTTGATGTAAATCATTTGGCAGAATTAGACCCCTGTATCATGGGGATATACAGCTGGGATTGTGTACTGTGTGAAAACTTGTATCACTCTTCCATATGCTCTCAGGAATTTCTCTCGCTCCTTTTTTCTCCCATCTTAACAATGCAGGATATCTCCTTGGCCAAGCATCCGAAACAAAGTGATGTGTCAGTATTTATTAACCATCACGGTCACCTTTAACCAATATGAATCTCAGCATGAGAAGAAGAATGGACTCGAGACTATGAGATGACCTCCTCATCATCTTTCTTATACTGTATGTTTTTTTTTTCCTCATCTGTATGAGCTGCTCATGTCGGTGTGGCCACCATACTAGGCCAACACTGAAATTCTTCATGGAGAAGGCACAAAAGAATTCCAAGAAGCTCTTTTCCGCCATAAGGAATTGATTATTACTAGCTATTTTTGTTTCATGTCTAAAGGCAGGTCAGTGGCAGCAAATGAAAGAAATGATGCCTGAAACTTCATGCAGTTTGTGTATATGCATTGATTTTTATTTGGATTTTTAGATGGGGATGTTGCACTTTAAAAATTAATTTGAGTGTTCAGTCGGTTGTGGAGGGGACTGGTTTAAGCAGACTAAATAAGTGCAGAAGTTCTGCATACATCACCAGACATGAGTCGTTTTCACGGAACGTTCCAGTTATGATATTCTGATTAAACATCACAAGGTCAAAACTTAAAAAAATGAAATGTATGCACAGATGAATTGTTCATAATATCTATAACATGCATTTAGAAAATAGGGTGAATTTTCATTTCATTCCTGACATCAGAATTAATAAAATTAGTTATTTGTTTTTTTTATTTACTTTCATGTGTCTTAAAACCTGTATGATTATCTGTTGTCCTTAGAATGCAAAATTAGATGTCTAGCAGGATGTCCAAGATGCTCTTTTGCATACAATAAAAGTGAATGGTGACCAAGTCTTTTTTTTT
>SCHK01347648.1:5856-20869 GCA_004124795.1 Poropuntius huangchuchieni
AAAAACACATTAATATTTAAAAGTTTGGGGTCAGTTATTAATTTATTTATTTTAGAAATGAATAGTTTTGTTCATTAAGGATGCATTTAATTTATCAAAAGTGACAGTGAAGACATTTATAATGTTACAAAAGATTCTTCTTCAAACAAACGCTGTTCTTTTGAACCTTCATCAAAGAATCTAAAAAAACAAAATGCTGATAATAATCAGAAATGTTTCTTGAGCAGCAAATCAGCATATTAGAATGACATCTGAAGGATCCTTTGATACCAGCCTGATCTCATGGCAGTTTGTACATATTTTACGTGGTGGATAATTCGTACAAATTCGTACAACCTCACTAGTACAAATTCATACTATTTTTGCTAAATTGTACGTATTTTACAAGTGCCACATTTCATATGAATTTGTACGACTGACATACACCTAACCCCATCTGCGGAGCATTACATCACCCTAACAAAACCTATTCCACAGACCTCTTCTGGGAAAATGCATCACGGATCTTGTTTACACCAGACAGGAGGCGTCTGCTAAACATTTCCTCCAGTACCTGCTCTGTGTCATCCTGGACTCGTTCAGCTCATATGCCTGTTCTGCAGACCACCTCTGCCATCCCATACCCCGCTCTCCTTTGTAGCTTTGCCAGATTATTCCTCTCATTTTTGCCCTCTGAGGATTTCACCCATCTGGGATTGGATTCAAAGGTTTTGTTTAAGGAGCATATCTATCTGGAAGCAAGCTGGACCGGAGTTCTGGGCCTTGATCAAAGACGCCTGACTGTGAAGATGAACCGACCCTCAGATGTAATCGCTGCCTTTCACTGTGAAAAATAAAGCTTCCAGAGACGATTTCACATGTCATAGGAGAACCTGTGGTTCAGAGAAAAACCTGCTTCAAAGAACCCATGCGGGTCATCTAGAACCAATACATCTGAAGAATGTAACATCGAGAACTTTCCTCCACAGCAACTAAAGAATTCAACATCACTCTTAAAAATAAAGGTTCCAAATGGGGAAAGTTCTCCAAAGATCCTTTCAGTGATCACTTCTTAAAAGAAGAAAGCATTTATTGGAAATAGAAATCTTTTGATCAATTTAATGCATCCTTGATGAATCAAAGCAGTAATTTCTTTCAAAAAACATCTTACTGACCTCACAGACTGACTGACTGACTGTAGAGTACACTCTGCGTCTCTGAGAGATCACAAGTCAAGTCAAAAGAGCTAACCTCTGATCTCAAGCTTCATTAAGCCAAACATTCTCAATGACCTTGAAAACATGCTTAGTGACCGTTGTTTGAAGGACTAATCTGACAAATCCCCAACAGCATGTCAGTTTCTGTTGTTTAATTGCACTTGCCTATACGGATGAGGTGAAAAACGTAGCTAGATTTACCTGAATTCACCTTAGTTTGATGTTTATTTACAGTGCCACCCTTCTAATCTTGGGATGAAATGTTCCCATCCATTAGTCTGAGATGACTCATTCTGCGAAGGCCACAGCATTGTAAATAGGGTGATGGTGACTGGGCACTCAGTGTTGTGGAAAACACGGGGAAGGTTCCAAGTATGCTCCCCAAGGGTAGACTCCTGCTGAGGACTGAACTAATGCCCTTCTTGGTTGTCTTTATCCAGATAGACATGGCTCCAGTCAACCATGGTGATCATGGTAGCATCTCAGTATCTCAGCCCTTGAGCCCCTGCAGCCCATCAACTCACCATCAACACGAAACCCACCACTGATGTCCTAGACGGCACCATGCAACTAAACACAAAAGAATCACACCATGCGACTGAACACACACACACACACACACACACACACACAAACCCACACACCAAAACTACACACAGAAGTTGAGTGCAATGCCAAATTTTCATCAGTGTCTGAGAAAAGCTTTTATACCTGAATGAATAGTTTGGGTAGCACGTGTACTACAAGCATGTTAAATTTACATGTCACAAATCTAATTTAATTTGCAAGTCTACATTCAAAATAATTATTCTGACATGCACATCATTTTTATAATAATGTAAGGGGTTTGGTGGAAATAAAAAGTATATTTTGTTGAATTTATCACATATAATAGATAATGGGGGGGCTGCACTTTCAAAAATAATTAAATGAATGAATAAATGAATAATACTAAAAAGTTATAATACTAAAAAATTAGTCTAGTATTTTAAGATAAATACTAAAGTTAAATTGTAATAAAGTTGATAAAAATATATATTTATATGTAAAAATAAAATTATATTAAAATGATAAATAAAACATTAAATGTTACATTGTTATATAATAACAATAATATAATATTTAGGATAAAATATAAGATATATAATATGTCTTATAATTATATATACATATATATATATATATATATATATATACAGACAGGATATTTATAATCTTGTGTATGTTTTTGTAGTGAAAATACAGAAATGTTGTGATTTGACCTAAAAACTGAATGCTCGGTACTGTGGGAGGGGTCAAATGAGGACAATGCATAAATAATAAAGTGCATTAAAAACGAATGCCAACAATGATTCTGACCTAGAAGCATTTCTATAAATCCATAATAGAAAACACAGCAGGGAACTCACAAACCTTTTTACCTACACATGCTGAAAAGCCAAAACCAATATTGATTCTCATGTTGAGACTTATAGGTTTACTTATAGTACCTGCAGATTTTTTTTCTATTTTATTCTTTTGTTTATTAGACAGAAAATATGCTAGAAATTGAA
Source organism: Poropuntius huangchuchieni (assembly GCA_004124795.1). Lineage (NCBI taxonomy): Eukaryota > Metazoa > Chordata > Actinopteri > Cypriniformes > Cyprinidae > Poropuntius > Poropuntius huangchuchieni. Next base: position 8,606 of record SCHK01347648.1, read on the forward strand.
ATTTCCTGCCAAGCAACAATAGATCATCCAGAATTTCTCAAGCTCAGTCAGTCAGTTAATCCAGGCCGAGGTAGTTGTGCTGGGGAAGGGGGCTGGGAGCTTTCTTCCTCATAAAGCTGTTTAGTTGTTAGTTGTTTAGCAGCATGGGGTAAAGAGCAACCCAGCAGTGATCTCTAACGGCTCTTTCTTTCTATCCCTCCACAGTCCAAACACCTCAGTCATCTCAGAGAGAAAAGGGCATTTGTCTATGTGGGTCCTTTCAGCAGCTGTTGCACCTAATTGATAAGCACCCTAAAGTGTTTCCACACTAAACTGAGAAAAAGAAACAAGACACTTTTGAGCATAGCATTTCTTAGTGAATTTCCCCTTCTCCACACAAATCAAAGGTGGTCAAAACAGTCAGCTCCAATACCTCTGCCCTGCAAAGACATGAGTAAACAGCTCCTAAAAACAATAGAAAAGGTTCATGGAGACCGCTTGTCTACTGATGGTATCATCTGAGATAAGCCAACAGGCTTATTCTGGCATGAGAAGTGGAGATGGGAAGCAGAACGGGCTTTATCACTGAATCTTTTCCTTTCCTGATGTTTTTCTCTGTTTTTTTTTGTTTTGTTTTTGCTATCTTTCCAAGGTTAGTGCTATTCTTCCATCATCAATGTTATCCATAGATTGAACATGTAAAACTGCAATTTTTAACACCACAGATGGAAAGCTAAACTTAAGTTGGAGGCCTTTGTGTGGAATCATGCCGGACATTCCAAAACCTCAAACATTCATTTTGATTTTGGAAGTAAATTTAATAGATACTTCAACTACAACGGAACATACTTGTAGTTACAGTGTTGGATTTCATAGTGCTTTTAGCAATATCTTCATCTCAGCTCTTTTGCTGTAAATATCAATGGTGCAGAATCTAAGCTTGATATGGTTTATTAACCTTTATAACCTGAAAAGGCCAGTGATTTACATCAGTGACAGCAACCATTGCCAATGCAACCAAACAGAGCTTAACTTTATGCAAATATATGATGTCATGCATTATGGAAACTCCCAATGGCAATCCAGAGTGTGGGTCATGTTATCCGCCAACTGATATAGTTACTTAAGGGACAACCTTGCAGATTTTCAACCAGCTTTGTGTTGTTACAATGTCAGTAGTACATCAGAAGTCTTTTGTTGACAAATAAACTGGGACATCTGGGTAAAATACAAAGCTGGTTGAAAAGCAGCAAAGTTGACCTTTAAACAGTAGTAATGCACTTACGTATATTTGATTTCTGCAATAATTATTTTCATGTTATGGCCACTATCTGATGCAAAAAAATAAAGTAATAAGAAAATAATATAAGAATAGAAAATAATGTTATTTTAAAATGTGCATGTTTAAATGCCTGAAATATCTTGTTATTAGACATACACATTTTAATGAATAAATCAGATACAGATATCAGAAATTAAATGGCTGATGCACAATTAAATAACCAATTTCACCCATAACAATAAATCATGAATCCCCTTTACAGCTGTCTTGCAAGCAAATGTATAGCAACTTGATTACCACCAGTAATTTTAACTGCTGTCAGTGTGAACGTACCTTAAGGCTGTCCTGTTTCCCAAGCTCAAACCCACCATCTTCAGTCTATAGTCACCCTCTAATCATCAGCCACTGGTTGAGACACGAACCCTGAGCCAAACCCAGACCACTGACATTCCCCAATTCAAACACAGACACCTTCCGACGTGGGAAAGTCTAGCCCTCCAAATGTTAGCCATTCATTTCAATAACACCACACCTCGCTGAAGACCACCTTCCCTCCCCTTGAGTCACAGCACATTTGGTATCACCACAACTCAAATGTTTGGGTTTACTTACAGAGGAGCCAAAAGAACAAGTGTGCCAATTCAGCAAATCTTTCAGGTACACATCATCACAACCATACAATGCAGTTAATAAGTCCATTGAGCCACAGAAAAAGCAAAGCAATGCATATTTTGCATTGTAAATATGATGCAAAAGTATATTTAGCAACATTCAAAGGACATGATTTCACTTAAGTTGGAGTTTCTAGGCTATAAAACAAACTACATCCAGGGAAAAGATTGCAATTCAGGATTTGACAGTTATGGATCAACTCTAAAACCTAAGAAGCTATAAGAAGTGTAGCATTCAAGACGTCACTGTAACAAGAGACATCTACTGTACCTTTAGACCTCAACGGCATGCAGCATCCAAGAGCCATGACCGTAGTGGAGCGTCTCAGCCAAGCTGGTCAGCAAGGGATGAGTATGTCTCTATCTTTCCTCTCCTTTTTTTCTCGTGTTTTCATTTGACTTTCTGCTTCAGCCCCCTGGGGCTTGTTCATCACCCCCATGGAATCACAGCACACTTCTTTCTCTCTCTCTCTCTCTGACTGACTGACTGTGACCTCAGGCTACTTTCAGCACAGCTTTGCTGCAACATCTGCAACACTCCCCCCCCCCAATCTCCACCCTGTTACCCTAGATGTCCTCTACCCCCCATAGACGGTGCACATGGTTCAGTCCAGCCACAACTTGGGACACTATAATCCCTTTATGCTTCACTGGAGCGGTCCAAATGAAGGAAGCACAGGGTCGCTAATCCACACTTCTGCCGGTGGGACGCTGGACAGATAATGCTGTTAGTTGCACAGGCTCATGTATGCATATTTGATTCACAATGATCAGCAATTCAAGGCAACTTATAAATCAAATAACTAAGTTGACATTCCAATACTTGTAAACACTGGGGCTCTTTTAAAATTCTGAGTTTGATTGTACAGTCCGACATGTAAACTTTTTGCTCAACCAATGCTGCAAGTTTGAGGGCAGGACTACCTGTTTGTCCAGATAATTGTGGACAGAGGTGTTTGGGAGAAAATCAATATTCATTCTTCAGTGGTGAAGAAATTACAACTGCTTTTTAAAAAAAAAAAAACATTTATTGATTTCCAGGCTAAAACAATTAATTTGTCTCCAAATAAGTTTCCCAAATATAAATTTATAGTAGAATTGCATTACCATTCACTAATGAAGCTGGAAGGCCATAGTAAGCATGTTAAAATGCCTGGGAACACCTATATCCAACGTTAGGGATCCAAAACACAATATATTCTATAGTATTTTCATCAGGGTACCCCCATCCACAACATAGTGCCTAAACAAAACAATTACATCTGTAACTTTCTTTTTCTGGGCAGCAGACTAAAGTAACTGCATCCTGTCTATTGATAATACTGTAAAGAGCCCCCAGTGAAACAACCCGTAAAACAAGGAATTGATCTTCTTATCGCTCTAAAGGAACCAGTATGCAATTTACAACCTATTGTTTTCAGACACAAATCAAGGTGGAAATGGCTCAGTTACTACAGTAAATGGGTTGTATTTACTGTGAGTTGTGGCTAGTGTACTACCAGACTCATATATAGGCCTATGTGTGTGTGTGTGTGTGTTATGTTAGCTGGTCCACCAATCACTGTTTTGTCATGATGGTGTAGAAGATTCAAAGAGGCAGATGGTAAACTGCTGCAAACCAGCACTATAACCTGGCCCATACAGTATGACAGAACAAATACAAATTACATCTCCTTAGTGTCTCAATTGTTTTTCAAACTTTGTTCAGTTTTGCCAAGACACCTAAATCTGCCATCAAAAGTTGGAGACTTCAAAATATACTTCAAAAACACTTAAATATGAAACATTTTACATTACAAAAAAAATGCTATTCACATTAATTCTATAGCTCTACTGTATACTAACACCTATTTAATTTTAGGAGAAACATCTAAAACAAAAGTTATACAACTATCCTGCTCCCTGGAGGATCTCAACTGCATACTGTAAGTATTGCTGACTAAATGAGAGGAAACTTCATATAAGGCTTTGATACAAGTCTCAGAAAGATGAGGACACTTACTCTGTGCTGATTACAAACACAATTATAGAGAAAGAGAGCGACAGAGAGAGAGAAATACAAGCCTCCGTCTTAATCTCCTCTAATCCGACTCACTCTCAGCCTCCACTGACCTTGGCGCCATCATGACCAAATGCTGGAGTGAAACCAGAATGTTTAAACATGCAAAGACCTTACAGAGCCGTTCACACCTGGGACAAAAGAGGCGGGGCTTGTATAGAAGGAAGTGCATGCGTGTGTGTTATTAGAAGTTCACAATTCCTGGCATTAGCAAATATTTTACAGTGTTTAACTGTGGTTGCAGATATGTTACAAAAAAAAAAGAAATACCAATGCCAAAAAAAAGAGTACCACTAAAATCAAGCATTTTGAAAATGTTATGATAAATGTTTCCAAACATAATAGCTTTTTTAAGGTAGTTACATATTTCCATTGCCATCTTTATCTTATTGCTAAACACTATATTTTTTAAAACAACCATGGGAAAAAATATATTGGTGATGCTGAATGTAGGACCAGGTTTGAAGTGGTAATGTGTTTTATAACATTCAAAGGGGACATGCTAACAACGTCAAAACACAGTTTCTGCAATGTTATGAAAATAACTTTGTCAAATTAAGTATGTAAAATAAAAATGTTTAAAGTTTTAACAATGTAGTTGTGTTAGCTGTGTACTAAATGTAGATCTCCTGTCCAGGATGGACATACATGATTAATCTGGGCTGATACATGGACAAAAAAGTTAGACTGTGAAGAAAGTAAGATTGAATGAGTAAGAAGCAGGGGAGCAGGAGCTTTAGTCTCAGACAGCAGGTAGACATCCAAAAATAACATGTCTAATGAGTCAGCTATAATTTTGCTGGGTTACCCTCAGTCTGAAACAAAGCCAAGATTGCCTGTATGTGCACACACACACACACACACACACACACACACACACACACACACACACCAAAGCTGGTGGGTCAGTGGATCTGTTATAAGTGCTAATTCATCACTGCTACTAAAGTGTAATTAACTTTTCAACACTCTTGACACTGTGTTCTAAAGTCAGCATATTTATATTTAGCTACCTGGACATTTGAAGGTAACTCTATCGCCCCCTTGAGTACCAATGTTCACACTTGCCATTTAAGCACTTGCCGTTTACAGCCATAGTTTCTAGTCCTTTTATTGAATATCTCCACCATGATCTCAGAACAGGAAGAAAAGCTTTCCCTGTAATTCTCTCTGTCTTTCTCCTGATCTTTCACTCCTTCCTCTGTGATGAAGCTCTTTGATCTGCTCTAAGTAGGTGGAGCTCATAGATCATCCTGGAATGTGATTGTAGGTTTTATAAAGCCTGAGTCTGCCAGCCACGTTCATGACTGCTACAGCTGCCACAGTCATCTTCAATACACACCTTCAGGTCTTCCTTCCTGGAGACCACAACTTTTCTTTAAAATAAAAAATACAAAGAAAATATGCGAGAGAATGATCGATGAGTAAATGTATGCATAGTATTTTTTTTTTTAGTATTCAATAGTACTATATAATGCAATGCAAATTTTAAGTAGATTCCATTCAAAATATTACTCAAATAGAGTAGATTAAACTTCCCATCTGCGACTGAAATCACCCAAAGAGGAAGCACAGGATGTCTTTTCTCCACTTTCTTAAACTAACACTGGATCGGGCGACTTGGTTCTCCTATCCAGGGCTAAATTGCAGTGGTTTAGTGTGTGACATACCGCCTGACCGCTAAAACTAAGAGCACACATGGATGGTATTTGTGTGCTCTGTAAGAATGAATAAGACCAAAACTGTGCATAGCGATTAAACTATATTCACAGTGTCTTGTTTTCATTAGCGGGATGCCCGTACCGAATCGTTAAAGAATCAAGTGATGTGGTTCACAAGACATTGACTTTCCAAACCAGAGCCTGTGAGACTGCAAACTGAACTCTGACAGAAATTAACTTCATTAGACGTTTTGGTCAGAACTGTCAAAGTGCATCAGCATCAACTTGTTTTAAAATGAGTGTGCTTTGCCACCATGAAAAGTACGTGAAGAATTTTGCTTTTCATTTATTTGCATAATATATTGCAAATTTTCTCCCTTTAATAAAACAACAAATTCAGTACATGTATATATTAGAACTTTTTACTTTTTTCCGAGAACAAACATTTCTATAGAATGACATACATTTACAATTCTCTTGCAAAAATATTCACCAATTTCGATGTCAAAAACAACATCAAGGTCATAGGTTCGATTCCCAGAGATGCATCAACTGATAAAATGTGTAACTTGAATGCATTATAAGTTGCTTTGGATAAAAATGTATGCATAAATGCAAATGCAAACATAAAATCAACACAGCTTGATTCAAGTCTGTACTCTGGACACGTATGCAATCCAAAATGTGTTTAATTGCTCAACATGTGTACTATGACAGTGCACTTGTTATGATGTCTCAAGGTAATTGCATACTGCATTTTTGGCTATACTTAACAATTAAGTAATTTTCAGATTTATAAAGCTAAATACTTAATTTGACTTAATTAGAGCTCATTACAGGGGTGAAATCTATTTAACTGAGTTTTACAAGAATACAGGAAAGGAATATTCTTGGTTAAATGTGTTCAACATTCAAACGGTACAGCACAGTGCTTGCAACACCAAGGTCAAGGTTCGATTCCCAGGGAATACATGCTAAAATATATACAATGCAATACTTGAATGTAATGTAAGTTGCTCTGGACAAACAACTGCAAATTGAACTCTATCAACCATTTCTAATAAGCAAAAATAAAAAAATAAACGAATACTAATAATATTACTAACTAATAATAATAATCTGATTACTCCCTCACTCAAGCAAGGAATCAATGTATTTAACCCAAAATATTTATTTAAGCAACTCCCATGATACTACGGCATACAGTACCATATATTGTTTTAGTATCACTGAGATACTAATATAGTTTTTATTAATATTTTGAATTCATTTTAATTTTCTGTTTTCATTAGTTTTAGTTTAATTATGTTGTGTTTTTATAACTGTTTTTCTTTTTTTCTATGTCCATAATTTTAATAATAATTTATTTGTTTTTATTTCAGTTTCAGTTGAAGTTATTTTACTACATAATATTAAACTAAATGAAAATATTTGTTTTCTAAGTAGCTGAAATAAGTTATTTTTTACAATTTTATTTTGCTTTATGTTCATTTCAGGTAACAAAAGATATTTTTTTTATTACATTTTAGTTAAAATTTTAGTTAACTACACTGCTAAAAAACATTCTAAATAAGAAAATACTATTTCAGTTATTCTCTTTTTCAATTTCATGTTTAAATCAATATTACTGGCCATTTATTTTTATTTACTCTTGAAATTTACAAGCAAGTTCTGAGTAAAAATTATTTCTACATCAAATAATAATACTTTACTTTTTTTCAGTGTTTAATAACTCTAAATCAGGGTGTTCTGCGGTCGCTTGCTATCTGCCATTAAATCTCTGTGATATTCTGATCTCTAGATGTGGCTCGGTTGCCTCTTTAATGTAATTTTCTCCACCCATTCTCTCATCTGATCTGTCTGTCAGGGTCTGGCATCTGTAACAGTAACATCCTGGCATAAGGCCACATTGCAAAGAAGCACAAACCCAAACTCATCAAGAAGCACTTATCCAGCCCATGGGAAAACTCTCCTAAACTCAGAGATCCATTCACAGTCTTCAAAACTCAGCAGACCCCCTGAAAACAGCAGGTCCACTGGACGCTTTCGCTTTCTAAACAGAAAAACAACAGTTATCCTTCATGAAGCCATAAATGAGCAGAAAGCGTTGCAGACCCTCAGAGCAGCTGTCTAATTTCAGAAGTGAACGCAAACCCCAGAGTCCCAGAGAAAAACACTCTTCAAAGGCCGACAGGAGGAGTCGAGCGAGCGGCGTTCGCTAAAGTTTAGACGCAGAACTTTTGTTTATCCAGCTGTGATGTATTACTCTGCACTGCGGTTTACTCCAGAATATTTTCCACCTTCAGAGTTCATGACTGCACTTCACTGGTACTATTGCTCACACTTACGGTTAGTGATGTGATCAAACGCTAATGTAACCCATAACATACCGTTTCATGTGTCTTGTCTGGTAACAATGTTTTTTTTTTTTTGTAAACAAAACAAAGATTACTGGAGTATGTTTTACAAGAAAATACTATTTCAGTCTTTTTACCTTTAAAATTAAACACAATTCATCATCATTCTGGGTTTAGGACAGGATATATCATGCCCTCTAGTGGTGCATAGGGCAATGCCTATTTAAAGGGGGAACAAACCTTTATAAAATCTCCACAGCCACGTTAAGAACAATATCTCAAACTACTGTATGTTTGAGAATTATATTTTAGTAACTTCATGTGCCTCGTTCTATAACTGGGTGGGTAAATTTCACATCAACAGATAATAATTCAACTATTAACTCATTTACAATAGGGGTCACATTTTATAGTTTGGGTTCCAATTCTCACTATTGACTTTTGCCTCAATAAACTCCTAAATTGCTGCTTATTAACAGTTAGTAAGGTAGTTGTTAAGTTTAGGAATGGGGTAGGATTAAGGGATCAAAAATATAGTCATGCAGAATAAAGCATTAATATTTGCTTAGTATAAGCCAATATGCTTGTAATATGCATGTAATAAGCATGTTAATAATAATTGGTGTGTAGTGTTACCACACTAGATTATTGCAGACAAAACTGAAAAAATGAGAGGACACATACAATTGTATGTACAGAATGTCCACCACAGAAAAATATAATAATGCTGGCTTTTTATTTTTCATTTTATTTTACTTTTACTTTTATTTTTATTTTATTTTTACTTTGTGCACATGAGCAAAGTAAATTATTTTCTTTACTTAAATAAAATTAAATATATTTTATTAAATATTATTCAGCATAATATGATATTAAATACAATTTATTTTTATAATTATTTCTGATTATTTAAATTTGATAAATACAGATAATGTTGACTTTAACAATTTTTTTTTGAAAATGTATTACTCCAAAAACTGCAATTGGGACAATTTAGGGCAATTTTAAGCATTGGAATTATGTTAATAATTAATATATAATGGAAAAAGAAAATTATAGAATGAATTTAATAAATAAAATAAATGTTTAAATTTACAAATATTTAGGGTACCTACAGTACATTCATTCGAAAACTTTCAGGGAATTTTAATAAGTAGTGGAACAATCTTCTATGATTATTTTTTAACACTAAATTGTTTTTCAAACCCTTCTCCATCTAGGAAGAGTCATGGAAAAATCATAGCAATTTATAAGTCAAAAGGTGTATGAACCCTTAATATTACATTCTGCCATATGTTTTCACTTAACGCTGTGCTGTACTCTTACTGTACCTTAAAGAAACATTTTTATTGCACATTGTCTGAGTGATTCCTGCGGGGTCATTTTTGTGCACCCTGCATCAGAGACATACACACTCGTATGCAAACATCGGACCTCCCACCGGTCATTTATCTGTACCGCCCGAGGTCACAGACATCACCACCTACATTCACAGACTCGACCTTTGACCCCCAGCCACCTCATTACAGCACTCCTAACAGAGGCAGAGTCCTCTGATCTGAGGCAGACTGACCCGAGGGGAAAGGTCAGCTACTGGCCATGCTGATTTTTCAGCTATTAGGCTCAATGCTGGAGACCCCCTTTTGAATTCAGCTAGCAGAGTTCGAGTTTCATCCAATCACCATTTAGCTCATCACCACCTGAATACCTCATTCAGTCAAACCAGGGTGCAAATTACTGGGGGTTTGGGGGTCTAAATGCCCAAAACAAGAGCTGAACCACTTCAAAGGATGTGAAAACAAAGCATTCTGGAAATTATAAAGAGGAATTTTTTTTTTTTTTTTTCAGGAAGAACCAAAACAGTTAAATTAAAAGTATATGGTGGTTTTGAAGAGTCTGAACCCCAACAAATTAGATAAAAAATTAGACTTTATTGTAAAATGTTACCCATATTTCTATTACATATATGTTTATATACAGCAACATTGCAGTAACCATATAGGTTATTATATTATTTTTGTTAACTAAAATAAAATTGTAATAAAATAGATAAATACATTTTATATATTAGATAAAACTTTTATATATTAGATAAAGCTGCAATGGCAACTAACTAAAAATAGCTAAAAAAAAAACAAAAACGGAGACCTAAGAAATAAAACTAAAACTATTAAAAACATTTAATTATTTAACTGAAATGAAGCTGAAATAAAATAAAACAATATCAACTTTATATCGAAAATTTTAAGTAAGCACATATTAAGTTTAAGTTGAAGCACAAAAATTACTAAATATAAATACATAAAAACTAAAACTTAAAAAAAAAAAAAAAAAAAAAAAAATATATATATATATATATATATACACACACACACACACATATTATAACAGTATTTAAATAAAAGCAAAAATGTTTTAATTAGTTATAAAACGTTTTGTTAAGATTTATTTAATAAGTAATCAGTCGGTAAGTGTAAGAACAAAACAATTACTGCCACTGTTTTGTTTTATCTGATTATTGTTTTAAGATATCTTTGTAAGCCAAAGACATACTGTATTTGCACTACCAAAAATAAATTTTTTTTTTTTTTTTTTACAAACATCAGCCCTCTCTAAAAATATCTGTACATATTTTCACCTAGTTAACAATAATAACAATAACACTCTGCCAACACCACCATGAGATCCTACATCAAAAAAGTACTCTTATATCACAAAAAAAGTTTTGTCTCAGAAATTGTTATCTAACTGTGGTTGCTTACAATTCAGCTTGCGCAATAAGAGACCCAACTGAAAATCTGCCCGCATCTGGATTTTCACAGGCCTTTGAGTCAAAGAAGCAGAAGTTACAGACGCTGACGGAGATCCATTTGGCTGGAGGTCCGCTGGAGTTGTTGTGGAGAGAGAGGGATGTTATTGAGAGCAGACCTCCGTCATTGCTTCACATCCATTCATGCAGAGCGTCTGCCAATCCTGTAACTGCTGTGTTTTGTGAGCAAAGCAGGTTTGGCGGGATCAAGGGCCTTTTAGATCTGAGCGAAGTGTGTGTTCTCTGCAAAAAAGCTCATTTTAAAAATGATTTTTATGACCCATGAAATGTTGAGCAGGCCATGAGAAAGAAACTCATTCGGCCTTACGAGCTCCAAGAACAACTTGCTAATCTCAGCGCAGTCGTACCAACACAACAGCCACGAAAAACAAATGAAGCCTTCGTGAACGAATAAAGCGCTAGCTTTGGCACGAAATAACACAAACATTCTGTTCTGAAGGCGGAAACACATCAATGAATCATCAAAAACTTACGAAAGAAAGTCAACAAGACATTGATTATACTGAACAATAAAGTCAGTGGACTCAGCAAATAGTGTTTAGTGAATTATATTAGCAGAATTATAAATGCAGCAATCCAACTCACTTGTGCTACAGACATGAATGGTACAATATCTCAAAACAAGTCGATTCTTTACCAAATGCAGCACGTACTTTAATAAGTCATTTTTATGCAGACTAGTAGGCAACTTTCCAGAACACCTACTATTATGTATTATCATTGGAATACCATGTATATATGGTACACAAGTATTTTCACAAAGTTTTGTATGTCATGCAGATACCAGTTTTTTTGGGACATGGTACCATGGTAATACCATGTGTTTTTTTTTAGACTTGCAGCATGAGAAACTACCATGATAAAGTGGGTAGTATGTTGGTGTAGCTACTATGTATATAAATACCGTGAATTATGTACCATATGTATTTGTATAGCATTCCAAGGTACTTTCTTGTGCTATTTTAGCATCATTTATATTCTATCAAGCTATTTTTCTTTACGTTTTCAGTTTTCATTCTAATTTTAGTTTAAGTTTTAATAATATAGTTTTGCTTTTGTCGTTTTATTTAGTTTATTTCTTAATATGTAGTTTTAATTTTTAATTTTTTTTTTTTTTCAGTTTAAAAAAGGTATTTAGAAGCATCTTGGTGTACCATTTAAAAAAATATCAAGGGACATGATTTATACTGAAATTATGTACTGTATATATTTATGTATCATTCCAAGGTACTTTTAAGAATACCATATTATTTTATTAATTTTTATATACTATTATTTTATTTAATATGTTTTTTTATTAATTTAATTTTGTCTTTTAAATTTAGTTTAAGATTTAGTAAAATTGTTGTGCCTTTGAAATCTTTATTATTATTGTTATGTACACATGTATGTATTGTGACGGGAGGAGCCAACGACAGACACAGT
>SCHK01347812.1:0-15639 GCA_004124795.1 Poropuntius huangchuchieni
TGGTATTGGTGCACAAAACCTCCCCTAGGGAACGTGAATCTAAATCAAACATCTGAATACTGAGGTTATGGATTTTAACAAACGTATAAGCTTCAGAATTGTATGCATGTGGTACATATTTTCATCCAGAGTTTTGAATTTAATCATATCTTGCATCTTTAATGGTGCATGTTTCAGTTCTCTTATCAGAGCTATATTATTCCACAAACAGAAATTCTGTGAACTTACTTTTTTTTTTTTTTTTTTGAATTTTCAAAAACCTAGAATTTTTAATTACACTTTTAACAATCACCCTGAATTAATTTTCCAAAGCAAACTTTAAAAACTATTTATAGTTTTTTTAAATCGCTCTTTTAAACTATTTCAAGTAGTTACTCATCATGAAAACCAACCAACCCTGAGAATCAAACCAATATTTCAGTTGTTTTGTTTTGTTTTTTTTACAGATGCTCTTCTCCTGGATTTGGAGTCCACAACCTCCCACATTTCCAAACAAGCTGTTTTTCTGCCTGAAGAGACGCCATATTCCTACCCCACAGGAAGTGACTCATATCAGGACGTGTCCTCCCCACCTCGTGTAAACTCTCCTCCTGCTCAAACACTGAATGGATCTTGGGTAGAAAAGCCAGAATCGAAGCACTCATCAACCCAGGTAAAAGGCACCATTACTTCCTGAAGGGTTTCTTTATTCCCCAGAGCTTTCTGCTGGTTTTTATATGAGTCTGCTCGGTTATCCTTTAACCTTATGACAAATACCAGAAGCCGGCCTGTTCCACTTTCTGCCTGTGTTGTGCCCTCGAGCAGAGCACTTCATCTCCAGTTGCTCCAGAGACAGGTTCAACATATTCAAGGTTTCTCGAATGGGGCTATATTATACATGTACCATTATGTTCACTTATAATGTGAGCTGTGCTTTCTTGGACTAAAAACAGTCATAATTTAGTTTTTCACAACCATTTTCAACTCTCTCAGTGACAGAGAGAATGAATCTGTTTTTGCTGCTGTACTTTTAAGATGGTTCGATTACAGGTAGGTGCTCTGAGGAAGGCTTTGTGAGCCCGCAATGCACTGGCCAACAGTTTTAAAATGAAATAGCCCAGTTTATTATATGCTTTTTAACTTTTAGATATGTGGCTGCCTTGGAGTATTATATTGTTCTATTTGATTTGAATTATGTCTGTTATAATTAACACATCAGGGTATGTTAAGTTGCTCGATATTGAAAATGCATTGATATTTGAATGTAGCTGGTCATATTTTAATGTGTTTGTAGCTTAGTTTCTTTCTAATATTCTGCGAAAGACATCAGGTTTTTTTGATTGCTGTCACACTGAATGTGTTTGGGTGTTTAAATGTATGTTCATGTACAATGTATGAGTCCATATCAAAATACAGGAATTATTTAAAGGCATAGTTCACCCCAAAATAAATGTTCTGTCATTACTTATCAGTCCCACCAGGGTTTCCCTTTTGGTAACTTTTTGCAGTCAACGTGACTGTTGATTTTGTGGTCGTAATTTCTAGGAATGTATTTCTATTATTATTATACCACATTTACCATGTTACATGTGACTCTAGATGCACAATAGTCATGCATGACAGGAAAAAAATGCAGAAGGCTTTAGTTCTTTTTTTGTGTGACTTATTGTCTTTATCAAATCTTTTTAATATTTATGCATGTTTCTTTATCAGACTAACATGTCGAAGTAGTACTGTGGTTTTAGCAATTGTTTTGTGGTTAAATGGCAAATTATGCAGCAGCGCAAAAAAAATGCATTGTGTTCCATGTTCCAAAAAGTGGATGGACTGATATATTGACCCTCATGCACAAAGAAAAACAAAAAAAACAACAACAACGTGTTGTGTTCCCTCAGGTTGAACCTCATGTAATTCCAAATTTTATACTGTTGTTTTTGTCATGGCACACAAAAGGTGAAATTTTCATCCAATCCTAGTTATACAAAGTTAAAATAATAAATCCATTAATATTTGAGAAACTACATTAAACAGTGCTTTAAGACCCCAGATGTACAGTATCATAATTTGTTTGATGTTTTACCCATTTTTGCTATTTCTGCTCTTTCTCAAAGTGCTTTGTAAAACTAAAGCACCTTTATTTTTTCTTTCCTCAAGTCTTTCAGCTCAGCTCCGAAAAGCGCCAGTCCTCGTGTGTCACAGTCTGAAGAAGAGCACGTCTATAGTTTCCCGAACAAGCAGAAGACTACTGACTCCCCTGCCGCCGTCATGAGCTCGTCACTGGGCAGTAACCTGTCAGAGCTGGACCGTCTGCTGCTGGAGCTCAACGCCGTACAGCACAGCACACCCGCCTTCGCTACTGAAGGTGAGCGCTTCAAACCTCAGGGTTAATGGGTGGTTAAAGCTCTACAAACATCACGTGCACATTTATATCAAATCCAATAGATGTTTTTTCCATTTGGTGTTTCACAGAGACCTACCCACCCAAACCAGCCAGCAACGCCCAGCGCTATGTCCCAGAAAACGGCGTCTCATCAGTAGTGAAAGCACCTCCTCCCAAGATAGAGAAACCCAAACGCAGTGCACCCGCAAGAGGGATAGAAGATGTCAGACCCAGTGTGGAGAGCCTGCTTAATGAGTTGGAGAGCTCTGTGCCGGCCCCTGCGTAAGCTTGCACACTACTGAAAATATTATTTTATTTATTGATTTTTTTTATAATTAAGATTTTTTTCATGTTTTTAAAAAGAAGTCTATTTTGCTCACCAAGGCTGCATTTATTTGGTTAAAAAAACCAATAAAAATAGTAATAATAGCTGAAATGTTTCCCTATTTGTGATCTAGACCTCTTCTTACATCCCATTTTTAATTTTTTGACGGTCATAGACCCGCCCCTGCAGTGCCATTGGTTTCTGAGTTGAGAGAAGTTCAGGAGGAGACCCCCGCCCAGCAGCAGGCCAGAATCTCTGCCTCCTCAGCCACACGAGAACTCGACGAACTCATGGCCTCACTGTCTGACTTTAAAGTTCAGAGCAATGTAAGTCTTCAAGAAAGAAAGAAAAATTACATTATTGTTCATGTGTCCTACAAACAATCTCCTAAACAGTGATTCATTGCGTTGCCGCACAATAGAAAGTTAGCCTAAATTAAAAAATAAATACATATTTTAAAAGCTGCTCTGATGGAATTGTTTATGTGTTTGAAATAGACAATAAGTGTTTAATTCTTATTGGCGAATAGTCTGCTTTAAAGCTGTGCAAGGGCAGTTATAATTTGTAGGGGGTATCAGCGGTGTTGTGATTTATTATGCATGTCTGTGAGTGCTGATAATGATAATCAGATAGTAAACAGTAGAGTATTATCATTGAAGGCCTTTGTTTATAAGGAGTTTATATGCCTGTATGAGGGCATGCTCTCATGGGTCCATTAGAAAGGTCTTGTTAGCATATCTATCTTGGATGTGAGCCACACTGCGGTCAAAAAGAGAGAATCTGGAATGCTGTGGTTGTGGTGTCATGTTATATCTTGGAATTCGGGTGATTATATTTGCCTTCAGGTTGGTAAACCAACTTATATTTTGTAACATTGACTAAATAAGCCAAACATGTTGAGATATTACATAACGCATTACATTAGGCCACTGATTTTTAATGCGTAGTTTTCATATTTTAGAGTAAGATAGTGAATCAGACTGAATGTTGCCACATTGCCTCCTCATTTTGCATGTAATTCCCTCATGTTTCTACTCAAATGCTTTCCTCCCTTTCTTTTTTATTGTTGTTGTCTTGCTGTTGGTTGTCTAGTCTGGCTCTCTGTCAGTTAAGGAGGACTCCTTATCAGGGTCAGAACTTCCCAATCTTGTGGTGACTGAGAACCTCACAGTCCCTTCAATCCCAGAAGCAGAAGTCTCTCACCGCAGTGCTCCTCCTCAGCCTTCCCCAAATTGCGTACCACTTTTACTGGAACTCCACATTGATGAGGAATCGACAACTGTTGCTCCAGTGTCCAACTCCATGGTGCTTCGCACTTCGTCCAAGACCCATTCGGAGAAACTCCTGGTAGTTTCTAGTGCAAAGAGTCCAGCCCCTGAGTCTCGTTTATCACCTGAACCATCTTCAAAGACCTCAAGCCTTCCACCATCAAGTTTACACAAACGTGAAGTCAGTTCGCCAAAGACCGTCGATCTGAAAATCTCGAGTCCAGTTTCGGTCACCAAAAATAGTCCACTTGTGGTACCAAAGGCCTCCTCACCAGTTGTAACTCCAGGTATATCTAAAAGCCCCAGTCCACCGCAGCTTATCAAGAGCTCAAATCGAATTGTCGATGTGAAAAGTCCTAGTCCTGTAACAACTGCTAAAACCACTAGTCCAGTTGTGGTAAGAAAGAGCCCAAGCCCTGTTACAGCTGTTAGAGCAACCAAAAGTCCAGTCCCTGGAGTCCTTGCCAAGAGCCCAAGTCCCGAGCTAGGGATTACTAGCAAGAGTCCGGTGACAACTACCATTACACTGCCCGCTCCTCCAGTTTCAACCCTAACATTAACTCCGAAGCCTTCCAAGGAGAAACCTGAGAGCTCTGAACCAGGCATATTGGGAATAAGTCTTCCTTGCCCCGAGCCTCTACTTGAGGAAGCTCTGGACAAGCTGTTGACGTCCAGTCTTTCTCATCCAGAGTCGGTGAAACTGGGTGAAGGAGCTCCTGCCTCATTAGAGGTGAACGATGATGTTCTGGCACGTCTTCATCAGTTGACGCCACTGGGTGGCTTTAAAGATGTCACTTGGATGGACGACCCCTTAAACCTCACATTGTTCCCTCTGGCATCAAATGTTTCGCTGGACCTTCCACTTCTCCAGCCACCAGCGGTTGAAAGGCTCTCCGCTTCTGGACAAGTATGAGGCACACCGACTCTGTCAGACTGTCTCCAATTTGCACCCCTAAATTTAGCGAGCATGAGCGAGAAGCATGCTGAACCCCGTACGGCTGTTTATGCTTTCTCAAATACATGGGCCTGATCCTTGGGCCAAGGGGCCTGTTGATACCCAATCTGAACCTTTCCATCCTGCTCGGATAGAAGCACCCACCATTAGCAAGTTAAATATGCCTCTCAAAAACCTGATACTCATGTGGCGTCACTTAGTGCTCCTAAAATTGGAGGGATAGCCATTTAATTGGGTTTCTTTTGCATTGCTTTGCATCACATGTTTTTGGAAAGGTGGAGAATTGAGGAATCCAAAGTATGTGTGGTGCATGAAATGGATAAGATTCTGTGGAAGGAGCCTTTGCGATGTTCAAATGCATGCCCTGACGCGCTTCCTCAATGAGGTGTATGGCACTAAATGGACAACAAGGCTAGGCTTGCTTGTTTCTTTTAAGTTCTGTAGTGGAGTTTCATTGTGCAATTGCATTCCATCTTCACTTCTTCTTTCCAATTTCTTCAAGGCACTTGATGCAGATCTTCTGCAAAGTGGTTATTTACTTATACCATAGTCTGATGGTTTTGCATGATGCAAATTGTTTGCAGTTGCTAAAGTTGTTGTGTGAAGTGTAAGGATATGACAGTTCCTTCATTTTCTCAATGCATTAAAATCATGCAGATTCATATGCATTGATCTTGAAATATAGGCTGACTTTTAAATCATATATTGCTTGTGCTTACCAGTTACAAAAATTGCAATTCATTTAAGTAATGTACAATATCTGGGCAATATCTGTACTTATCTAAACGTTTTCTGTACTGCTTTGAGGTTTCCAAGTAACTGATACGATTATAGTCTAAAGTAGCTGGTATTTTTCTTTTCATTTAAATATTACAAGTGCATCAAAAATATATTTCATGTAAAGGTTATTAATCAAATCAAATCTTTTATTGAATTGGATTCATACACTAAATTTGATTTTTAAAATATTTGAATCAAATTTAAAAATTTAAATACATTGAATTGAATGATTTTAGTTGCAATGCCAACTGAACTAGAAGGTTCAAATTGACAGTTTGCTTTGTCAGTTTTGCTTAGCATTGTTTTTGGCATGTTATTTTTGCTTCACAGTCTTTATACATGCTTATACAGGTTAGAGATGTTTTTGCTGTGTCATGAAAAGGATGTTTGAAGCTATGCAATGCATTGTCCCAAACCAGATCAGTGTGAGGTTGCTTTCTAGAGCCGTTTGGACTGGATGTTCTTGAATGGCGTTTGCAAAGAAAGCATTGCATATTCTAAACATTAAAGTGGTCACTTCAATACTGCTGCCTCTCCGCAGCTTAAATCGGTCATCAGACGCACAAAGGAAACGTCCAACGTCCACCCGATGTTTCGTGATGGCCAAATGCGCAAAAAAATGGGCCCGCTAATTCTCAACAAGAGTAACTCACAGGATCTACTCATTGAAGAGCTGCAAGGGAAACTGGGAATCGGCCGCACCGAGCGGCCACGAAAACAGCCAGATGATTGGCTTACGGAAGGGGTCATTGTCTGTTCCAACCCTCAGCGCTTAAGAGAGGAAGGTGGCGTATCACCAACGGTTGATAAGGTAGCGCAAGTCACACGATTAATGGAGGAACTCACAAAAAGCTAGCAAAACAACATTTCTTATATTGGTTTTTATAAATATTTTCAAATAGAGAGGAACAACGCCCACCAGTGGTTCCTGGTGGGTATTTTTTCCCATTCATTTTTTCCATAGGGATTTTTAAAAAGTCTTTTTTTAAGCACTATAAGCCATGAACCAAACCAACCAGCAACGAGGAAAATCACAATGATACTCATTTTTGAAGCAAAAAGGCATTCAAAAATTGAGTAAAAAGGCAAAGGTACAAGACTGTGTACTTAACAGATTTATTGATGGAAAGAAGAATATGCATGTTCACACATATTCAAGTATTTTGAGAGCTTATCAAGTCAGGCTTGCAGTGCTTAATGCAAGCACTTTTGGCGCAATTTGCTTGTGGCAGATATGATTGATGTAATTTTCTTCACAGCATTATGGGTCATGTAATTTGTTCACCAGTAATTCTGCTGTTTAACTGTTTAAAAATGAGTCTAAATAATGCCACCTGATGGCTTCAGCAAAAGCATATACCTTTGATTTTTCAACCTTAGGGCTCAAACCACCAGATCTGTATTTAAAAGCTTATAAAGTTATCGCCAAAAAAATTCCCTATGTAGAAAATGAATGTGAACCCACTTTTTGCCCGTTATTCTGCATTTTGTGCTCCTTTCACTTCCTGCTACGTGTTTCATGTTTCTTTGTCCATCAGATCATCATTCCTCCAGACTCGCCCAGTCCTCCGAAAAAAGTCCTAGCCCATCCTGTCCCAAAAAAGCCAGATCCTGTGATACAGATGCCTGCTCCTCTCCCCCCACCACCTCCACCCCCCAGAGAGCCCTCTCCTCCTCCTCCACCTCCTCCTCCTCCTCCCGCTCCTCCACCTCCAGCTAAAGACCCCACCCCTCCTCCATCCCCTCCTCCCAAACCTGTGACCCCGCCCCCTCCACCAAAGCTTTTAGCGTCTGTTGGCTGCCAAACGGAATATGAACCTCTTTTTCCACCGGTACAGGCATGAACTTGCTCTCTGTGTTGATCTGCATCTGATCTGAGCATGCCGCTATATATCTTCAGGGTTCCCACAGTCATTGAAAATGTGGAAATATCAGGGAATTCGTTTGGCCTGGAAAAGTCCAAATGGAAATGAACAAAAAGTCATAGGAAACTGGTTGTTTATTGGGTTTGTATAGAGGAAAAGTTATTCACAAGCCATAGTGAATCATTCTGAGAGTGGATTCTTTTCTATGACTCTCTTGAACTGGTTCACAATTCAATTTGAATGATTCTACAGTAAATGTAGACATAGTGAATGTGGATAATAAAATGACCGAAATGGTAATTTTAAAAATACATTGGTCAGATGTCAGTGTGGGAACCCTCTGCCTTGTTTCTATCCAGTCTTTCGTGGTTTCTAGCATGTTGCATACGGTTGTGTGTTTGACCCCCAAACAGCGTTTGCTCTAGGAGTGTCTCTGCATTTATTAAATATTTTGCTGGTGCCGACATGTCTCACGAAGACAGTCTGTCCTTGTGTTTTCCTGTAGATTCCTGGTACGTGAACGAATTCTGTTCTAAATGAAGTGTTAGTGTCCACAGAAAAGCTGTTAATCTGTTGGCTTTCACTTACAGTTGTATTGTACTACTTTTGTAACGATCTATGCTTAAGTTGGTCTTGTTTTTGGCTATAAAGCAAAGCAAAGTTTGCCGGAATTGTGTTAATGTAAGACTATGCTGCAGAATGAACAAGTCAGAAGTCAGGCTGTGTGGAAGTGCTTCAAGTGTAGCTTGTTTAAGTGTGAGTTCATATGCAGAAATAACAGAGGATGTGTGGGTTGCTATTTTTGCTTTCTAAAGAATGCTTCTGTGTCACGGTTCTTTGAATCGAGAGAACAGAGATGGGGTTACCAGGCCTTTTTGACCCATAACCTCACTCGGTCTGTCATCTGATTATGTCTTTAACACCACCTCGGTCCTGATGTATTAGGGACGGTTATGCAGTGTGAGACTGGTTTCCTTAGATTAATATTAATAAAAAAGACCTTATTCAAAAGCCTTATTATTTATATGAAACGAACTGATTATGTAACATTGCAAATAACTTACCAGGCTTGCTGTTGATTGCTGTTTGCTCTAAAGGCTGTGAAATAAGACACATGCTGCAGTAAACATTTCCATGCGTTGCTATGGCTAATAACAATTGATTCCACATAAGATATTCAGTGTTTCAGCGAAGTTGAGAACTAGTTGTGCTTCTTTAAGTGCATGCAGTAGTTGTTTAATAACCACTAACATCCTGTAATGTATTGACTAATAAATTACGCAATTTCATTTGTGCAGTTCGGCAGCTCTTGATGTACATGCTGAATTATTATTGAAGTTGGAAAAGGTCTTTTCACATGCTGTTTGTCATATTGAGAAAATATGAGAATTTGATTTCCTGGTATCGTGGTGCAAAGTTGATCATCAGTTTTGGGCCATGAGTAAATCTCTGAACCACTACACCGTGCACTTTCAGTGCTGTGTTCTCTGTGGAATGTGTCATTTTAAACCCTGCAAATATTTAGCCATGAATTATCAGCATTGTGGCATTGATCAAGATTGACCTGATAAAGCGTGTACCAAAAGACTCTTTGGAAAAATGCATCTGCTGAGTGACTAATTGGTAGTCATTAGTAATGTGTACCGAGGAGAAAGCAAAACTGCTTATTTTGTGTTGGGATTTGCATCCACATTTTCTTTGCTTAATGAAACGTGAAAAAACATGAAAATTCTTTCCGTTTTCCTGTAGATTATGGCTCAGGGCAAGAGTTCCCCCACCAGCGTGCCAAAGCAGGGGAATAAACTGGATAACATGTTGGGCAGCCTGCAGTCAGACCTCAACCGGTTGGGTGTCCAGACTGTCGCCAAAGGCGTTTGTGGAGCCTGCAAGAAACCCATCGCTGGCCAGGTAAGAAAGAACTCATTTACTGCCCAAATCATTACCCAAGCCTATACTGCTTTTGGATTTTCAGGATATTGTGCTCTAGAGTGGATGCTCTGTTCCAAAACAAACCAAAAAGGCCACCAAAGTGTCTACTTTACATGTCAGTGTAGATTTTTTTTTTTTTTTTTTTTTTTTTAAATTAAGAAGTAAATTTATTTTATTGTCATAAATCTGAAAAAAAAAAAAATACTACTAATAATAATCATTTGTTTATAATATGTATTTTGAAAGTCTCCTATGCTCACCAAGGCTGCAATTATTTATTATAATATTGTGAAATATTATTGCAATTGAAATCACTGTTTTCTATTTAAGTGTTTGAAAATGTAGTTTATTCCTGTGATGCAAAACTGAATTTTCATCATCATTACTCCAGTCTTCAGTGTCACATGTTTCTTCAGAAATCATTCTGATATGCTGATTTGCTGCTCAAGAAACATTTCTGATTATTAGCAGTGTTGAAACACTTGTGCTGGTTCATATTTTTGTGTAAAACATGATATACTTCCATTGTAAAAGTTGTGTAAGGACGGTTTAAAAAAGTTAGATATTTCATTTAGCAGGGATGCATTCATTGATCAAAAGTGACATTTATAATGTTACAAAAGATTTTTATTCCAAATAAGTGTTGTGATTTTGAACGTTGTACTCGTCAAAGAATGCTGAATGAATAAATCTATCAGTTTCCTCACAGGAGAAATTACATTTTAAAATGTTAAAATAGAAAACTGTTGTTGTAAATTTTAGAATTTTATATTTCACTATATTACCTATAACTGTTTTTACTGTATTTTGATCAAATAAATGCAACCTTAGTGCGCTTAAGAGACTTCTTTCAAAAACATTACAAAATTGTAATAATAATAATAATAGTATGAATATGCATTTTGTGGATGTTGTAATTAGCTTGTAGGCTTAAAGTAGTTTCTGAGCCGCTGATATTCAGATATGTCTTTTGTTGTTTTTGAAATTGTCCATCCTTCCGTCCTCGTTTTCTTTGATTCATTCAGGTGGTGACAGCAATGGGGCGGACGTGGCATCCGGAACATTTCGTGTGTACTCACTGTCAGGAGGAAATCGGCTCCAAAAACTTCTTTGAGCGAGACGGCCAGCCCTACTGTGAAAAGGACTACCACAGCCTCTTCTCTCCACGCTGTTACTACTGCAACGGACCCATTCTGGACGTAAGGATTCTGCTTCCTATCAGCAACTTAAGCGGTCACAGACGGGGCATTCACATGTCTCATGTGTCACCACCCAGTCGAGATGGTGCTTACTATAGCCAGCTACACTTTACCTCTGGCTTCAGATTTCCTGTAAACATAAACAGTCACTTAAAGACGCTCTAAATAGGTTCTTTGCACTAGAGCTCAACACAGAGAGAGTCAGCTGAGAATGTAAATAGGGTTAAGCCTCTTTTAAGGCTCTAAAGTCATTTTAAAGCAATACATCTTTAGTAAAAATGAATAAAAAGCCTTAAAAAAGATACATTTACAAAATTGTCTACCACAACTACAAAATACAGAAGCAGTATAGTATGTTGTGTTTGTTGGCTGCATGTAAAAACATACTGCGCAACCAGTGTAGTCTGATTCATTGTTCTTATGAGATTCATGAACACATGAGTTAAATGATCGAATCAGTTACGAATCACTGAATACTAGTTCAGTGTTACTAGCTGGAGACAAAAATGCACATTAACACAATATTTTACATAAAGTACACAAACGAAAACAATATAGTGCAACCAGTGTAGTCTGTTCAATAACAAATGATTCTTATGAGAAGATTCTTTAAATGAGTCAGTTCTAAAGATTCATAATCACAGAAGATATTGGAATGAATCAGTCATGAATTACTGATTTAACATTTGACTCACTTAGTAACTGGATGTTTATATGATAACAGATAAGCATATGCATTGAGCGTTAATCTTGTCATTTTACATTATTGACACACTATTTTCCTGTTTGATACTGTAAAGTGCTTTGACACAATCTGTATTGTTAAAAGCGCTATATAAATAAAGGGACTTGACACATTAACAGAAAATAATACACACATGCGCAAAACAAAAAACAGAAACTAAATGAATATATTATTTTGAAAAACAGTATTTTGTTGTGCATGTAGTTAGAATTGGGGTAGTTTATATTGCCAAAAAATGTAGGAAATAAATTATTTACACTTTTGTTTATGTAGGTTGGCACATGAAATGAACACTGTTGGCAGTAATCAGTAATAATAGTCTTAGTCTTATTCTTTGTTTTTCTTGTCTTGATTTTTGCATGCATTCTTTCAAATGAAATTGTGCTTTCTGTTCTTGTTTCACCATCATTTCACTATAATGAATTGCTTTTACTTCCTCCTGCAGAGAGTGGTGACCGCATTAGACAAGACGTGGCATCCGGAGCATTTCTTTTGTGCCCAGTGCGGGTCATTCTTTGGGCCTGAGGGTAAGCAGCTTCCACTCCTCTTAACCTCTTTTTTTCTCTTTAGCTGATGTTTCCTTTTTTACCAGCTCTTTAAAATGGTTTTAAGCCTTTGGCAACCTTTTTTTCCCCTCTTTCTGTAATTATTCTGCAGGTTTCCATGAGAAGGAGGGAAAGGCGTACTGTAGGAAGGACTACTTCGACATGTTTGCCCCCAAATGTGGCGGCTGTGCTCGTGCCATCCTGGAGAACTATATTTCGGCCCTTAATGCTCTTTGGCACCCCGAGTGTTTTGTCTGCAGGGTCAGTATGTGTGTGTGTGTGTGTGTGTGTGTAAATTGGGTTTTTAAAATGTATTGAGCATGTTACATTTTATTGTATTCATTACATTTCATGACATTTTATTGCATATATTACTATTATTGCATGTTATTAAATTTATTTAAAAATTTATATATACAGTACAGTCAGGGTGTGTATATTTATAAATCTGAAGATAATAATATTCAGTATATTTTTCTAAACTACATTTAAATATTCTGTATTTTTTGTATGTTATAATTATTTTCTTAAACAATTGTATATTTAGGATTTATAATTTTATTATGTTATATAATTTTCAGGATTTACGTTTCATTAAATGTATTACATTTTATTCAAGTTATTTATTTAATTCAGCAGGGTTGCTGACATCATATATTGGCCTATTAATATATTGTTCTAAATAATTATATGAAATCTGCAATATCATAGTGTATATAGTTATGAATCTTAAGTTTAAATATTGTTTATATTGTTATTAATTACATATTCTGATATTTAAAACTATATTATTATTATTATTATTATATATTATTATTAAATATATAAATATTACCATATTTATATATTTAGGATTTATACTTGTATTGAAATTATATTATTATCAGGATTTACATTTTAGATTATTTAACTTTATTTAATTCAGCAGGGTTGCTAGCAATAAATATGTCTTTTAATATAGTATACTAAATAATTCATAAAATTGGCAATATCATAGTGTATATCGTGGTAAATCTGATGATTAAAATAATTGTTTATATTAAAAAAAAAAAATTAAATTTAAATTTTTAGATTTCTAAATATTCCGATTTTAGAATTAATCTCTTTTTTCCAGTTTTTAAACAAAATAATGAAGATTTAAGAATATTGGTATTGGTTTTGGAAAATTTGTGGAGTTTCTGTTGCTATGTGTGTGTGTGTTTTGGATGCATGCACATTTCAATATCGGATGTTTCTGTATCGCTGCATGCACTCTCTGCCCTGTTTTATTGTAGCATTATTTGAATCATTCATGCATAACTGACTGATTCCTGCATTTTCTTTCTGTCCTCCAGGAGTGTTTCACTCCGTTTGTGAACGGCAGTTTCTTCGAGCATGAAGGGCAGCCCTACTGTGAGGCTCATTACCACGAGCGCCGTGGCTCCCTCTGCTCCGGCTGTCAGAAACCCATTACCGGCCGCTGCATCACCGCCATGGGCAAGAAGTTTCACCCCGAGCATTTCGTCTGCGCCTTCTGCCTTAAGCAGCTGAACAAGGGCACATTCAAAGAGCAGAACGACAAACCCTACTGCCAAAGCTGCTTCGTCAAGCTCTTCAGCTAGAGTCTGATAGTGTTGAGGGGTGTGTTTGAACACACCAGTATCCAAAGTCCCAAGGGTCGAGTTTTACAGTTCGTCACAGTGTCATCTTGTGGCGTTAGTGAGCATTACACCAGCTTGTTCCTGTGCCAAAGCACTGTCAAAGAAGTGTAGATCTTCAGGGAGGCTATTACGATTTTTAACAGCCTTTTTAAAACGCTTTCCCTGGATCTAGAGACCTTAAATTGCGTGGAGCTATTTTAGATATTATCGACTGCATTGGACAAATCAAGATCTATTTTTGTACTTGTTACACACACACACACACACACACACACACACACACACACACTCACTCACTCACTCACTGAGCTTAACTTGAACATAGGTATGCACACTTCTGTTTGCACATTTCAGGCATCTCTTTGCTGCTTTTCTAGTATAACAATACTCTTTGTTATTTTATTTCGCTTATTTTCTCCATCAGCCACATCAGGTTTTTCTTAAAGGTGCAATAACAGCTTGGCATCATCAAAATCTCAATGCCATATTCTGTATATTTTTCTAATTTTTGGTACTCTGAGAGTTTGCTCAAGCCTGATTTTATTGTGCATGTATTTCTCTGTCTGATCACTTTATAAAGTGTGCTTTTTTTTCCCTTTTTTTTTTTGACGATTGTTTCTATTTTTATATTCATGGGTAGGTTCTGTTTTTCTGGATGGCTGGAGTGGTTTGAGCTTCCATCCTTATGCCTTTATATGAGTTTAACTGTGGAATGACTCACTTCTGCTGTTATAATACATATTTTATTCTTATAAAACACCTTCTTAAAGAGTTGAGTATGCGGCGTTCCACAATGTGCCTATTGCCACCAGGCATGTTTCGTGATTTACTTACAATGGTTTTTGTCTTAATTTCTTGTATGTAATGAGTTTGATACACATTTCCCCACTATTTCAATTCATCTGATTTCCTACTGTATGCAAGTAAATATATTAAAGTCTTAAGGATTATCAGTGATTGCAACAACTTTACTCGACTTTTGTTTTCCGTAATTTAAAGATTTTCTTATTCAAGGTGATGTCATATTTTATTCTACATTGACTGATGACATGCACATTGTATTTAAAACTTGGGGTCTAAATAGACTGTACAAGACATTGAATAAATACCAAGATCTGAATGACTGATTTATGCGTTGTTGATTTATTTGCATTGAAACCTCATTAACCGCTGTCAAAATGTTATGACCACTTAAATAATCAGAGTGACATTTTATTATAACATGATAAAGAATAATGAATTCATGAATAAATTCAGATGTCAAATTTCAAACTTAAAGAGCACCTGGCTGTTAATCTGTCTCTTTAGCGCCACCATATGATTTAAAGCCCCTTGCTAATATATGCATTCAATATTGTCTAGGCCTGTGGTCACAATTAAGAACTAATTTAAAAATCATTTGAATATATCACACATTAAAACTACAGATTTTTACCATTTGTGTCATATTGTTCAGTAGCTGTCATAATCTAAAATGCACTTTCAGCAGCTGAGACTGGCAGAACAAATGGAAAAGTCAGCAAATTATTGCAGAATAGACCTCTTTTTTGTTGTTGATTTGGCAATATGCAACACGAGGTCACTAAACTGCAGTTACTTTGAATTCTCTTCCAGTAAATGCAATAGCGGGGTCAATGAACTCCTTAGGCTATTTCCTATAAACTAAATCTTCTGAAACAACTGAATCCAAAATCACTTGTATTGTTTAAAAGATTGGACACTACATTATTCATTATTGTACTTAGAATAATAGTGAACTAGTAAGTTGTAAAATAAATGCTTATAATTTAATTAAATTGCTAATTGATGTTTAAACCGCGCCCTTTCCTAGCACGCGCTCATTGCTGACAGGAGTGGCGCGAGTTTTTCAGGTGAGTCGTTTCACGACAAATATACCAATTTCTTTACAAAAATCATTAAAGTAACTTGATTAATAACACAGATTTAGTTGGAGGTTACCTACTGTTAAGCTGGAAACATAAATGATAACTACAGTGGATATAAAAAGTCTACACACCCCTGTTAAAAT
>SCHK01347874.1:0-11777 GCA_004124795.1 Poropuntius huangchuchieni
ATAATATAAAATAAATAATGTAATATAATATAATTTAATATAAAAGTAAATATAAAAAATAGACTTGTATTTAAAAAAAATTACAGAAACATATTACATTACAAAATGTTAATAATTTTAACAAAATAAGAAGGATCATGAAAATTGCGTGTTATTGGTTATTTAATACTGTCCTGAATAAGCTAACCTTCACATAACAGACGTTTATATATTCCCCACAAGACAAAATAATAACTGAATTTATAAAAATGACTCCATTTAAAAGTTTACTTACCCTTGAATCTCAATACTGTGTGTTGTTTCCTGGATGATCCATGACTGTTTTTATATTTTGTGATAGTTGTTCATGAGTCCCTCGTTGGTCCTGAGCAGTTCAACTGTATTTCAGAAATCCAGCTCGTGCACATTCTTTGGTTTTCCAACATTTTCTGCATATTTGAACCCTTTCCAACAGTGACTGTTTGATTTTGAGATCCATTTTTTTCACACTGAGGGCAATTGGGGGACCCATACATAACCATTACATAAGATGAAAACATTTACTGATGCTCAAGAAGGCAACACAATGCAATAAGAGCTGGGACGTGTAAACCTCTGAATTGGATGATGAGGGTAAATTGTACTTATTTTGTCTTCTGGGAAACATTTAAGTATTTATGTAGCTTCCTAAGTGCAGTACTAAATGAAAAAAATATGATCTTTAAAGAAAATAAGAAAAATTTACACATCATCATCCTGTTCAAAAGTTTACACCCTTTGGGTTTAATGCATTGTGTTGCCTTCTTTAGCATCAGTAAACATTTCGACCTTTTGTAATAGCTGTGTATGAGTCCCTCAATTGCCCTCAGTGTGAAAAGATGGATCTCAAAATCATACAGTCAGTGTTGGAAAGGGTTCAAATATGCAAAAGATGCTGGAAAACCAAAGAATGTGCAGTTGAACTGCTCAGGATCAACGAGGGACTAATTTATTCACTTATTAAGATTCAAGGGTATGTAAACTTTTGAACGGGGTCATTTTATTTTTTATGGATTCAGTTATTTAGTTATTTTTTCTTGTGGAGTATATCTAAACATCTGTTATGTGAAGAGAGTACAGGAGAGAACTAAATAAAAATAACATGCAATTTTCATGATCCCTCTTGTTTAGTTAAAATTAACATGTGCATATAAAAAATCAACTGGGGATTTTATATGTTATAAACTTATATCTTCATCTACCCAGAAAATGTATATATGTAAAAATTATACAGTATATCACCTTATAGATAGCATATGTGGCAATATCACTCTTGATATAAGACAGTATTTCATAAATTACATTTCAGTTTTGGGTATAAGCAAAATGTGTTGACAGGTTTGTCTCAGAAAAGATAGGGGAAGTTTGGCTGAAAGCAACTGTTTAAAGTTTATTCATCTTCTCCATCCAGATGCTTTGATTTTCAGGTGAGACAGTCCACTTCAGAGAGCCACCAACCTGAAATAAGCTGTTCCTCATGGGGGAACAAAGAGGATGCTTCACATTCCAGTCTGTCATTTTGATCTTGTAAAGCACATTGCTGAATTGCTTTTATAGAGGTGACTTGATGCAAACTACTTACTTTAGAAAAGGACAGACTGCATCCACTTTAGAGTCTATTTTTCTCAAATGAGCCTTCTTTGCCTCATAGGGGCATAAAGTAAGGCAGCAAAAAATCTGCTTAGCAACAACATTTTTGGAATGGACATTACAAAGTGGTGTTAAAGATGAGGCAGGATTTTGCTGAAATATTTCCTCCCTGATGAGCTGAGATGAAAATGAAGCATTTAAATCAAAGTGCTCTTATATGATTAAAACAGCTGCTCATTCATTTCTGGACAGATGTTTGGGGTAAACTGTGTCTTGAATGAAAAGAGGCAGACAAAACATTTTTTAATCAGAGAATTTTGAAATATTTGATTTTGCTTTTACAGTACATCTATTAAATCACACTTAAATGTAGTGATTAATTTGTGGTTTAAACAACAGTAATATACTGTATGACCTCTCAAGGGTTGCTGTGCCTGATGGGAAAATTCTACTACTACAACCTTAATTATATAGAACAGCATGAGTGTCATATTTCAGTAATCAATCACCCTTCACTATTATACCCAAGGATGTAATATCTGGAGAAAGCTTTATGTCAGTATTCCCGTTCATCTCAATGGCAGTTGCTCGGCTGACGCAACACCTAGTAGTAGTACTACTGTAGATTTGAAATGAGGTTTTTGCTCAACAAGGATGCACACAGCATGCTTTTAAGAGCCCTCAAAATGTATCTGCTAATAAAACTACTATAATACAATGAAACATTTGGGGTTTAGGAAATTGTCTCATTTTCTGAGAGTAAACTTGCATTTTTCAGTGTCCGCCAATTCGAGAAAAATACTTTTTTATTACCAGATAGTGTAGTTACAACATTTCCAAGCAGGGGCTAATGGGACCGTGCTAACCAGCAGTTTGTAAACCATTCTTTGCTTCTGAGAGACTCAAAACCCATTGCTTTAAATTACACAGTGCGTGTAAAATGTTTGCAGTCCAAGTTAACAAGGATTTTCTAGTTATGTCTAAGGTTTAATACACACATCTTTCAGATTCTACACAGGTCATATGCTTCCAGATGTCTTAAATTAGTGCTAATGAATGCAGTTGATCAAATGTGTGATCTAGCAGTAACCTTGTCCTGACAAAACGAAATCATTAGGCCACAGAACGTGTCTCAAGATGGAATGAATGTTTAATGATATGTCTCCATTTTCATAAGCAGCCTTTTAACTTGATTTAGTTCTCCTGCGGTATAAATTTGACCTGCAGATTGCATAGTCACAGACTTTGATAGACCAACTACCGCAATCCTCCGGACATTAGTATGTAGAGTGTGAGCTATTTAAAATGGGTATGTTGATAGGATCAGCTGTTCCTAACAGCTTCCCATTTGAAAACTTATCAAGCCACAGCTCTCTATCACAGAGTAATCATGTGCAGGCTAATAGGTTAATGCCAGCTACCTTAATATTTTGATAAATATGTTGATGTTGTTCCACAGCTGAAATTGATAGATGGCTTGATACCCTTTTCTAATAATATGGGACGTGCCAGGTCTCTTTTATGTTTTGGAGGCCACAGGAAGACCTCGTTTAGCTGTGAGCTACTAGAAGTGTGACTATTAGTTTTTTCCTTCCATATATAGGCTTACTGATGGAACAAATGATTCCAAGCCATCAACCAACTGTATATATTTGCCCCCGGCTTCATGAATCTTTAGCATGTTGCCTTCCTCGAGTTAGTTGCTGTGAAAAATGAAAAATGATACCTTCGTAGACAGTATATTTAGGTAGGAAGGTTTTAAGAAACATCTAAATCTAGCATTGCCTTTATCCAAGTTGGTTTTTGAAGCAGTGCAGATGTAGATAATATCCCACAATCCTGTGCGGTTCAAGTGTAGTGGAAAAAAAAATAAAGGAGTGGTGGCTCAAAACATTTCGTTTTCCTTAATTTTCTCACCATTTCATTCGTTTCTTTAAAGAAAAAAAGCACTATTCTAGAGTCACACACTGTTGATCCTTACAATGTTATTTGGTTTTCTCAGTAGCACAACTGGCACAAGCCACTTGTGTTTGCTATAAGATACACGGTGAACTGCAGTGCATAGATTGTTCCTGAAACTCCAGCTGGAACAAAGAAATCCCAAGTGTCTTTGTTTCTCTGGCTGGATGGCAGGTTCCTTTTCTTCTCGCTGTTACAGCAACACCTTCTAAAAATGGGATGCCCATACACTTGCCGTGAGAGGCAGTGAGTAGCACTCCCTTGCAAGCGTGTTTGGTGACTTGATGTAATACCACTCTTCGGGGAGAATGGGGGGTGGCTGACAGCAAATTCGAACGGGCTTGTCCTTGTGCTTCTGGAATAATTCGCATCAACATTATACATGCATTTTGGCTAAGGAACAAAATGGATACTGAATTAATTGTGTGATTTCATTTTTTGAAATATGCGTCAGACAGGTGAAGCAAATGTGTGGGATCTAAAAGCTAGCTATCTCTCTGTCCCTTTGCTCTTCTCTACGCTCATCTTTAGCATCGTGTGAAAGGAGACTGAGCAAATCATATCGTCCTTTTAATGCATGACAGCCACACTCTCGGTTCCTTATTCATGCATAATACGAGCCCCCCGGCAAAAGTTCAATTAAGGAATCTTCTTATGATTGGGGGAGCCATTTAAAATGTAATGGAGAAAAGAGATTTGCTAAAAAGCATGTCAGAATGATTTTAAGCATTTTTGTATTTTTGTCTCTGTGTTACTGTTAGTGAGCTGTCAATAGCTGAATGAATACAGTCCAAGTGCACAGTCTGTTCAGGGCAGGCTGTAATATGTGCAAGTTTGAGGATTTTTGTAATGAAATTTATAATGTTACAAATAATTCCTATTTTGAATAAATGCTGTTTTTTTTAAACTTTCTTTTCATCAATGAATCCAGAAATTCGCAGTTTCCAAAACTATTGCACAGCAGTTACATAACTGTTTATATTCATTTATAATAGAAATATGTGCACCAAATTAGTATATTAGGCTGAAAATTCAGCTTTGCCATCACAGGAATAAATTGCATTTTAAAATATATTAAAATGGAAATTATTTTTGATCATATAAATGCATTGGTGAGCACAAAGTTCTTTCAAAACATAAAAAAAACAAAAACATTTTTGACATTAGTTAAAAATATAGCTGTTCATTGTTGAATCATAATATTGTAAAATTATACATAAGACATTTTTTCAAAGAAAACAGATCTGCTACCTGCTGGGTGAAATTTTCAATTCTTGTGTACACAGGTCTGTTTACTATCTCTGATTTTTTTAAACGTAATTAAATGATAATTCCATTAAAAAACCGCTTTGTAATATATTTACTGTCGTGATACGTTTAGCGTCACTCTAATTTTGTTATGGCACCCTCTGAAAGGTGCAAGATCCAACTGTGCTGACATCTGTCGACCAACTATATTTCAAACCCGAGAGTCTTCTTTCCCACTTATTAGAAGTTTAGAGAGGAGTGATGCAAGACAAGATGTTCTTTACTGTGGAGGTTAAACATTAGCGATGAGTGCCCTTTCCTCCCCCTTAAGAAACGTCCAGGAAAAATCATTTTCATTCACCCTGAATTGTTGTTCAACCATTACAACACATTTGTTGCAGGGATATGAATTATAGAGGCGTATCCATAATGAATGCTTTATGTCAGTGGTAATGTCAGTGTATTTGACTTTTTGAAGGTCATGCATTTTTTTAGTGTAGAAGATTACTGTTTTAATGGTTCAGTGTCTTAAGACACATGACGTGCAAATATCACCTCTGACTAAACTATAAAAAATATCTACATTCCCGCCGGGCCACTAAGGTTAATTAAGTAATGTAAATTAGGGTGATGCACGATGAAAGGTGATGTATGATGGGGAAGGAAATGAAAAGAGAAGAGGTTTCTAATAGTAATGACTTGAGTAATATTTGTTGAGATAGGCAGAAGATGGAAATATATTAATATTCAGAAACTGAAATGAGTTTCTCAAACTCATCTAAAACAAATATTATGAAGCATATTGTAAAATCACAATGTTGTAAAGTGACACATTCAAACATATCAAAGTATAACATTTTAAATTGCAAAATATTACAGACAGGTGTGCATTTGTTTCTTTTAAAAATAACAATATCTCTCTTAGAATATGAAATGTTTTGTGGATATTGTGTGTGTGTGTGTGTGTTTCTCATTGACTGCATTTTGCAGGCACAAGAATGTTGGTATTAATCAGAATTGCATGATATTTTGACCATTTATATGTAAATGAACGATGTATTTGTATGTCTGTGTTACATGCACTCAGATCTTCCAATTTATTTGTCAGCTAAAGTCTGTCGGATGATGCAAAACCTACCTTTTTTGGCAAAAGGGAACACTGTAACCCGCTTTGTCTATTTTCTCTAGTCACATAGCACCAATTATAGCACCTATTATGTAAAAAAATACCTTTCTACTACACAGACAGTCAAGTTTTGTTAAAAACATATCTTGCCAGCAGTGAATAACTCATTTAAGTGTCATACAAACTTGATTTCCTAACCAGATTAAACAGAATGTCTGATTTCTAGAAATCTATGCAAGATAATAAAAATAATTTAACCAGAATATAAACCTTTATCTAAAATTGATAAAGGTGGTTATTGCTCGCTGAAGAAGTAGTATGAGTGAGTAGTAGACAAAAAAGTTGTAAAGCAGATTGGGAAAAAAATTCCCCGGGTACCGCAACAATTCACAAGCTGACATAGCATAAGTGCTGCCAAAAAAAGTTTGTATTAAATCCTTTGTCTGTGTTCTTTGGATTGAAAGTGTCCAAATTGGGTTTTATTATAGATCAAGCATATCCTTCAAAGTGGGATTTATGTTATAAAATGGGAAAGTACAATCACAGAGGGCCTTGGCAGCTGAGATTGCCTCAGCTCTCTGTTAATTTGTGTTCTGGTGGATTACAAAGCTGCTATTCCTGCAGAGTTGACTTCTCTGAATGGGAAGGGTACTTTGATTATTACCCATGGTTCGTAATATTGCTGAGGCTGAAACACAAGGCTGGTTTGAGCAATGCACAATTAGCTCAAACTAATTTTCATCTCTCACTTTTGCCAGTTTTCTCCCCCATATCCTGTGACTGAGTCATCACCTTTATCTGTATTTAACCATTTTTAAACCTACACCTTTGTAACTTTATATGTGTGTATGAGTGTGTCAGGAGAGTGCAAACCAAATATTTGCACTGATTATGTTACAGATTTCAAAGAAATAGTGAACACAAAGCGAGGGTGAAAAAAAAAAACAGAACTGTAACAAATAACCTTCAAAACAATTTTGGGTTGAAAAGGAATTTTACTAGCACAAAAGGGGGATTTACCTTTCTTTTTCATAACCGTATTATCCCAATGTGAGTGATTTTGAATTTGGAAAGTTCCAGAGGTCCTGGTCAAGAGGTCAGATTGATGTGTTTTACAATGTGAATGTCATTTTCAGCTAAAGGTTTCATTTTCCAGCCAGCAGGATGCTATCTTCAGAGAGACTATGAGTCTTCAAAGTTCTGTATGGTTATGTCTTTTTGATGGATTGTTAGAAAAGGTGGATCAAGTGGTGTAAAATGTATTGCATATCAACGAACAATACTGTGACACTCCAAATAATATTATTAAAAGCCATATCAACCTGTTTGATCAGCCTCAGATTAAGCCCAAAGGTCTTTTCAGATTTTCTTTTGTCATTGTGAACATTATTATTTGGACAGATCCAGCATCCATTAAATTGTACCCAATTGGTTCGTGCTGAACAAGGATCATATAGAATTCAATCTAGAATCTTCTTGTGAACTACAACCATAGAGAAACTTCACAGAGCCCTTAGATGAATATGTTTGACATCTGTGATGTGCACATTTTTCTACTTATTATAATGCCAAGAAGGTGAAATTTCAAAGTGATCAGATTTTAATGCTTTTTGGTAGATCAGTTTTTCTTAAATGCTTGACTATTTTTATTTTTTTTTTACCTTTGAATGACCAATCAATTGTGTACGCATCGGTAACCGTATAGGGCACTCCTTAAACAAGCTGGGCTGAAGTGTTTTATGCAAAGGCATAACAACAGATGTCGGAAAAAGAAGCCAGGCCAGAATTTAAGCCTGGATCTTCCCTATTATGCTGCGATACTCATTCCACAGAGCCACTCACCCTTGAAATTGTTATATGTATCAACTAAAAGCCCATTTATGGACTTTTTGGTCTTTTACTCACTCAATAAGATCAGATCAGCAGCTCCTAAATAGCACCCAGAGACTTTTGTTAGTTAGCGTTGTCAGGCATGCATGGCATACTCAAGAGATGGCTTTCATTGTGTTTAGGAGCATCCAAAATCAATGAAATCCGAAAACACAGAGGTTTTACAGCGCTCTTGTTTGTTTTTTTCATGTTAAATTAGTTTTTGTTCACTGGCAGTTTGTATGTTGCAAAAAGTCAAAGCAATAATGTCAGCTTTGAATTCTGTCTGTTCAAATATTTTCTGTGCAAATAAAATAACATTAGAAATGCACAGAGCATAAGTCTGTTCCTTTGCAGCTACTGAGTTTGCAGAAGTACTTTTTATATTTCAAATGAACTTACATATTCATAAGCAAGAGGACAAAGTGATTATACTTACCTCATTCTTATGTTACAGTTTCATGCAAAAATAAATATTAATTCAGGATGTATGTGGCCACTCTTAGTAAAATCAATTTTAGTATGCCTTATTTTTAGGTCTCCCTCTCATTTTCAGCTTGGTTTGATTTCTTTCATACCTTTCAGAGGAAAGGGTAAGGCGACTGGAAGAACAGCATCCCCAGTACTACAAAAAAGGTTAAAAAAAATCAATCATCAAGATCAGGTGACTTTTGCAAAAACCATGTCATTGTTTACTTTTTTGACAGAAATTTCAGCTTTTCTTGCTGTTGTCATTTTGCAGATGCTTTGCCATTAGTCGCTTGCAGCCACCTGAGAGTTAGTGTCATGCTGAAGGGCACACGATGAAGCAAGACCTCTGTAACTCTCCAGTTCATGCATCGACTCTGAACTCACAACCACAGGGCTGTTAGTGCTAGAAAGGTTTTCAAGCAAAAATAGGTATGTTAGGTTTAAAGCAGTGGTTATCACCCAGGGGGCCGGGGCCCACTAGGGGGCCTCAGCAAGCTTCCAAGGTGACCTGAAGTCTTTAAAATAATAATTTAAAAAATTAAAAGGCTAAAATAAACATTAAATCAAGATGTAAACTGAGATCATATTTATTTATTGTTTTAAAAACACAATAACTATTGTTTTTAGTGAAGAACAAGTAGGCCTACCTTCTGGTTTTCAAAAATTGGTAAGACATGTTCATCATTAATGTGCTGAAATACACCTGTGGTTCTCTGATATAGGACACCTTTGTGAACATGAGGGGAACTGACTTCATATATCCTCTAAAAATCAACTTGAGACCAGCTGGTTCAAAATAACTGCAAAAATAACTTTCATTTTTCCCCCCAGTGATTTTATCCTCCGTTGTTGCACTTAATTCCAGCAGATTATATTATAACCAGCAAATAATTGCTCTCTAGCTGTTTATTGCAAAGCGCTGATAACAATAAGTGGTTTATTTAGAAAAACAGAGGTGATCATTACAGAAGAACTATACAGAGACAAAGTTTCATTTTAAATACATAAGGGGCCATTTAACTGCAGCAGACAACCTGTGTTGTATTCACGAAGACCACTGCACTGAGCTATCATTAAAACAAACACGCTTTGGGTCTACAGGTCTTGAAAAGACATTGGGATGAAATCCAAGCTGCTCCTCCCCAATACATTGAGTGTAGAAGTGAAAGCAAACAAAGTGGTTTTCTGCAGGTGTAAGCAGCTGAAAGACTCACCAGAGCTGAGGTGAAAAATAATGGTCTCCCTTCACCTGCTGACTTCCCATTCCTTCTTTCCCCGCTCCGTGTTTTACACGAGTTGCACAGGTTCATAATTCTCAATTCTGCTGAGCATTAATTTAGCGGCGACAGAAGGGGATCCCTGGAGGAACCCAGGTGACAGCTTCATTTCAAGCCTCTTTAATGTTGTGTGGCTGCTAAGTCTCCGGCTCAATTCTCAAAAGCACCATAAAATTCCTCAAGCACAAAATATTACAGTTTTGCGCAGGAGCTTTTCAATTTGTGTTTGTCATGCGAATAAGGGCTTAGCAGGCTTACGCCGACAAGTTACGTTCAACGCAGAGTATTTATTTAATTGTTGTTAATAAACGTGCCACAGAAAGCTGAAAAGAGTTATTCCTCATATTCTGGGCTGGAAATCATGACATTGTTTGACACGAGTTTGACCTTTTTTTTTTCAGAGATTGAAAAGTTTGAAGGAGACGAGTTAAGAAAAGATGGCGAGGTGAAGAAATACTTGGATATCATCAGCAACAAAAACATCAAGCTGTCTGAGCGCGTGCTGATCCCGGTGCAACAGTATCCTAAGGTAAGACCTCAGTGCTCCATGCAACATACTAAAGGAGCGATGACGTGCCGGTCAAATCAATGTTACAGTCGTGTGGAGATCAGAGAGGATCAAAAGCAGTTCATCAGTTTTATGGGATTGCCGTGCTCGTGGTAATGACTTAATATGTTCTGTATCTGGCAGGAGCAAACTAGATGGTGTCAGACTCTGATTTGTGCTGCACTGCAGATCTGCTGTTATTTACACCTTATATTTCTGTCCTAGCTGAAAAGACTCCTGGCTCTTTCAGAGTAACAGGCACGCCACATCTGTTTCTACCTGTTCAAACATTATTCTGCCTCATTTCGTAATCAGGAAATTATTCTTGTTTTTACCAGCTGGCCTCTCACACATCTGTTTGGTAGTTTCAGCTTCTGAGCACCAACAGAGACATAAAACCATTTTATTTAGCGACATGGTCAGTTTTGCGTCATGTTATATTCTGTTGGTTGATTGATCTTCCTGTGGGGCTTTGACTTTGTAGCTCTTGTATTTGTTATGTTGATCGCTTTTGTTCACAGATAAGAGCCTTTAAATATGCCATACATGTAGCGTATTTGATGCTGAGTGCTTGTATTTGATACCTGCTGATAGTTTGATTATAGAGATTCAGTATTTAGAGTCAGAACTGACTGGTTTGATTCATCAACATCACGTTAAACAATATCCCACATCACGTTTTCGTCAGTAACAGTGATTTATTTTAGAAGAATGTTTTCGTGTAAGCTAAAAACAGAGTTTTTATTTTAGGTAACTGGTTATTTATTTCAGACTACTCTGTCGTTATCACGTTTGGTGCACACGGCACTCTGTTATTCAGCATTGTGCTGCTTTAAATTGATGCTTTGAAAATGAGTGGAAAAAAGCCCATGAGCATCACACAGACGGATCCATAAAGCTTCTGAGCTTCTCATATGCTCCTTCGTTTTTTACTGTTTCTGCTTTAGGAAATGAATCCCTGGAGTACTAAAATGTGCAGACTGTTTGATGGGTTTAGTAGATTTGTGCTGTTGAAAAAAAGAGTACAAAGAACATGCCTTAGGTTTAGATTTTACATGTCTTGTTCGAGTTGTAACAATGGATTTTTGTTTTCCCAAATCCCCCTTTCCTCAGGATGTTGGCTGCTTTGTAGTTATGGAAATTTTATGGCAAAGTTCTCTTGTGACATTCCTAGAATGTGAGAAATAACTGTCCAATGTCATCGGATTGATCAATGTTAAGAGTACATTATGTAATTTTTAGAGATTTTATTTACATAGTTTTTGGTTCGAGGGTAAGAGGGTGTATTTTTCCCCCAAATATAAGCATATAAAAGATGTGTTTTTTTTTTTTTTTTTGAAGAGTTATATTTTTCAGGTGCAAGAATAGTTTTGTTGCAAAACATGACTGCACAAAAAAGAATGTTTTGAATGTGTACAAGTTATTTTAGCATCTCAGGTTATTATTGATTTGAGACAAGATGAATGATTTTTAGAGCCTTATGGAGAGCTATGGGAATCCTGGCTTTTCTTTCCGTAACTGCAGATTTTTGAGGCAGGTTTTGGGGTGAAGAGTCTGGGTGAGAGAGGATAAAAACCTTATGATGCACAATATATTGACTTTTCATTATTAAAATTTAAGATTACCTTTGCAGTCATTTAAAGGAACACTCCACTTTTTTTGGAAATAGGCT
>SCHK01347899.1:170-15509 GCA_004124795.1 Poropuntius huangchuchieni
TAAATGCATTAAGACTTTTATTATTTAAAATCCCCAAATTTTTTTTAGTGATGTGTGTTTAACCAACCTTAATACATTTTACTTAGTAATAATAATATCTCCATTGCTTTCTTATTAACTCCACATGACAGTTATTTATCTGTCTGATGTCTTTAAGTTATGAATTTGGTGTTTTTGCTGTTTATTTTCAATAAATAGTTTTTTCTCCTAAATATTTTCGTAGTACATGAGCCTTTTAATCTCATAAAAATCTCAAAAAATGTGATTCCTGTGTTCTTTTATTTCAAACTGTTGGGCACGGTGTTAGCAACGTCAAGGTCATTATCCATGGAATGCGTGAAATGACAAAATGTACATCTTAAATGCAATAGAAAAAACTTTGGATCAAAACATCTTTCAAATACATAAATGAAAAAAAGTCATATGTAAATCTGTACATGTTGCTGAACAAAGTGTATGTGTTCTTAGGAGAGAAGACAAGCTGCTGTCAGAGAGATGATTCGGTTATTAAAGGTGGGAGGAAGAGCTCTGATCTACGTTTGGGCCGTTGAGCAGGAATACAACAACCAGAAATCAAAATACCTGAAAGAAAAGACAACTGGAGCTAGTGTGGAGAGCAGCGATGAGCTTACAACAGAAGAAAACATGTTCAACCTACAGGAGGAGCATGATAGGAAAATTAGTTCAGACATGAAATGCACAGAAGAGCAGAATGTTACACAGCCCAGAATCCACATCCATACAAACCGCACAGCTTTCCTTTCCCAAGATCTCCTGGTGCCGTGGCACTTAAAAGGTAAAGCGGATAAGAACAAGGGAGCACAGAGTGGAAGCACAAACGGCCCCTTGGAGAACAGGAGTCAGGGGCCTGTATTTCACCGCTATTATCATGTCTTCCAGCAGGGAGAGCTGGAGGAGATGTGTTGTGCTGTGACAGGTGTTAAAGTGCTTAGGAGCTACCATGATCAGGGTAACTGGTGTGTGGAACTGGAGAAGACACATGGTAACTTTTCATAGAAGAACATTCCACTGAAAAATAAATTCTAGTTTATTGAATAAATGCAATTTTAAAATGAAATGTTCTTGCATGCAGTGAGGGCTAATAAAACACTGAAGAATCATTACTGAATATGTTGACACGTTTTTGTAAAGCAGTACAAAATGTTGCTTTATATTCTTTCTGGTACAAAACCTACCTCAATTAATTTCTCTTCTGCAATGAAAAACTGTGTTAACAATGTTGACGTCAACCTGACTTCTGCTGATTTATGCCTGGATGATTTTATGACTTAACAACCACTACATAAAGCAATTTAAGCACCATAAATAAGTATATCAATACATTAATATGGTACTTTGTGCATGTTATTAGTGCCCAGGCTTAAAATGTAACCTTATGATTTTCTGAAATATGAATACACAAGGTCCCAGCTCTATCTCTCTACAGTACTGTTCAAAAGTTTAGGGTTGGTATGATTTTTTATTGTGTTTGAAAGTCTTACCAAGGATATATGCTCAGGTTTTTTTTTTTTCTTTTTCAAAACAATATGATATAATATTGTGAAATATCATTACAATTTTTTCTCATTTTAAAGTGTACGTTATTCCTGTGATGGCTTTTCAGCAGCCATTACTCCAGTCTTCAGTGTCACATGATCCTCAGAAATCATTCTAATATAATGATTTGGCCCTTGAGAAATGTTTTATTTATTTTTTTTATCAGTGATGAAAACAGATTTTCTGCTTAATATTTTTCTGTTTTAAACAGCATTCATTTTTTTCAGGATTCTTTAATGAATAGAATGTTAAAAAAAGAACATTATAAATGCCTTTAAATGTCACCTTTGATCAATTGAACGCATCCTTGCTTAATATAAGTATTCATTTCTTAAAAAAAATAACATTTACTGACCGTTTGAACAGGACAGTTTACTTGACCTGAAAACTGTTGAAGCAGCTGTTGAACTCTTTGTAGTGTTTTTGTACACCACTAGATGGCGTCGGATCGGAATGTAATGCAGAGGTAAAGGTATGAACTTTCACCTTGAATTTGATGACGAACTTCCTGCATGTTTAAATTTTAGTAACCTAGGTTGACCTGGCGGCCCAATTTATTTATATCCGATAAAAATATACTTTTGCGTTTTGTCAAAAACTACGGTAGGCCTCGCACGTGAAGAAAGAATCGAGAAAGGGGACGTAAGGGTCAATTCATGACCGTTTTTATTTCAGTCTTAACGTCCCCACAGAAATCTTACAGGCGTGTGAATGTTAAAGCCTACAATGCGCCTAAAAGGTTATGAACAAAGACACCTATAAATATGTTTGGTGTGAATGTCTTGCGTGGGGGGAGTTGGTCACATTTGTGACCTTGTCTTTTTATCCCATTGGCACATGACACATTCAGACTTTTAAATGGTGCCCTCGGCTTGGAACAATGAGGAATTCATGTAATGTTGATGAAAGAGGATGTATATAAAAGACCTCGGTTAACTTAATCAGTTTCACATCCACTGCACGACCCCCTCGATAAGAAGTACCCCACTATTCAGATGACTTCAGCGCGACTCTATGCAACATACATACATACATATATATATATATATATATATGTGTGTATATGTATGTATATATATATGTATATATATATATATGTGTGTGTGTGTGTGTGTGTGTGTGTGTGTATATATATATATATGCTTTCGTGTTTTATCAACTGTTGTATAAATAGTGACTTGAATTAGAGCACTATAAATTAACACACCAAATCGAACGAAATGTATCGCAAAAACGACAAGTGGTTTCATTCAGGAAATAATTACAATATATTTGCGGTGGTGTAATATGCTTTAGCGTTTGTTTTATCGGTTATGATCCCGTTAAGCCTGTAACCGAACTTTGCAGCAAGTTGTGCTTTGCAAAGTCCAAAATACCGAGACGTTAGTATCATTAAAAGTATACATATATATATATGTATGTATGTATGTATAAAACAATATTCAATTTAATGAGACGCATGGGCATTTTTCAGCAGAAAAAATAATAGCATAAACTGGTTTGTTGGTGTTAGCTGGTTTAAACTGGTCTCCTGTTACCAAGCTGATCTACCCAGTTAAAAAAAATCTCTAAAAACCATTGAGACCAGGGGCCTGTTTCATAAAACAAGTTTACCAAGTAAGTCAGGTTTATTTCAGTTAGTCTGACTTATTTTCAGTTGATTTGGTTCAAAATTAGTCAGCCTAACTGAAATAAACCTGGCTTACTTGGTAAACTTGTTTTATGAAACTGTTTTTGAGCAGGGGAAAT
Source organism: Poropuntius huangchuchieni (assembly GCA_004124795.1). Classification (NCBI taxonomy): domain Eukaryota; kingdom Metazoa; phylum Chordata; class Actinopteri; order Cypriniformes; family Cyprinidae; genus Poropuntius; species Poropuntius huangchuchieni. Next base: position 3,477 of record SCHK01347899.1, read on the forward strand.
GTAACTTGTTAACGTAATAACCTACGAAAACAACATTTGGGAAAAACTTCCCACGTAACGTTACTTCATCGCATCATCGTCTTGCCCCACATCGGATGCGTTGAAATGTAAACGTTGAGCTAAATTAAGATAAAAAGTTTTCTTAGGCATAACCATTTATGGTCGCAGATTAGCTCTGCAAGTTAAGTAAGCTGCTTCACATCTCCACAGCCTCGGCATTGTTCCTTTGCCTGCGCTTCAAGCAACCTATCGCTTTCTAATAGCTTGAAACGGGCCGAAAAGGCACTCCAGCGTGCGTTTTCTAAATGATCGTTCCCGTAAAAGCATCGTTTTCCTCCCCTGCACAGGCAAATGCCGAGGCAAATCGCGCTAACAGCCGCTGGGCGCAGCCCGTTGTAGGGTTTGTTTAGGCGGCCATTTTGTGAACACTGCACACACACCGATGCGAGCGCGCTTTGTAGCGGGGACGCGCTTTACCGTGCAGACCCTCTCTAAGCGACAAGCAGCCGCGGAGCCGATCCGAGATTAACGGCAGTGAGGGGGGGTCCCTGGCGAATGCACATCGCTAATTGTAGCGGTGCGACGAAGAAACCCCGGTTTTAGTTCATCCGTTTTTCTTTCTTTTTCCTTTTTTTCATTTAATCACTCTTCTTCTCACCCCTCCACCCCTCGCTGCTGCTGCTGCAAACCACCGCGAGCGACGCGCTACTACACTGCCGCTGCTGGGCGATGTGATCGCGGTTAGCCTGAGCGCTAGCCGCCGAGACCCACACACCACCACCGCCGCTACTACCAGCGATTTCTTTCCCACGTCGAGGCGGACTAACGCGGAGCACCGAGAGGCGGTTGTCACGGTCGCATGTACCGCTGCTCACCGGATCGGCGGTTGGCCGCGCCGGGGGTTTGAAGACGCTCCTGCCGCGCTCATTTGTGCTTTTGGGGGACTGTGAAAAGAAAGACAAATGTGCTGAAGAGGGATTGTAGAGCGACGACAAGACGATAGCCTGCGCGTTTCGTCTTTTTTTTTCGGGAGACGATCGCAGAAACCCGTCCGAAGGGGTGGCGGTTCGGGGGGAGGGGGTCGTTTTGCCGGTTTTTCGGTCCGCCCCGGTAACGTTACCTGTGTGGCGGAGGTTCGGACGGTAGAGGGGGAATACTGGTAATGGCTGCTTCGGGAAGCTGGACACGAAGCTGAGGTAAGACTACAGTTGGTTTCTTAACACGCAAAAACACTACTATCGTCTGTTTTACGCGGATGCTCTCAGCCTGTTCCCTCCTTATTCCTCGCAAGACACCGTGTTCCCAAAGATGCCTGATGCACAGGCCAGGGCTTTGGGGAGGGAGCGGGGACATATTCGGTTTGTTACTTCATGTAAACTGGGTCAGATGCAAAAGACCACGAGCAGGTATTTAAACGTTATCCTCCTGTGCCATCCAGAGAGCAGCGGCTCAACTCATGGCAGCCAGGCTGCTTGCTTGTCAGTGGATGTGATTTGCAATGATTAAAACCGTGCAATATATGTTCCCCGATCTCTTTTCAACCATTTCGAGTATTAAACAGCTCATTCTGTGCGATATGTACAAAAAAAGCATCAGTCAAATCCATTGCATGACTCGCGTTTGCAGCCATGCACCCATGAACATGTTCGATTACGAGACCTTCAATGCATCTTTCGATTATCGCTTTTCATTACTCAGATTGATGAGTCAGGTTAGCCCATCACGTTTGTTTTAGACACCCAGTCGTCATGTAATGGTTGTTTAAATAAAAGAGAGATAAAAAAAAAAAAAATCCCAGAGCATCAGCTCGGCCACAATTACATTAATGCAAAACTGCGGTGTTGCATGGGATGCAAATCTTGTGCACAGAATGCCTGAAAGCTATCGAAATTGGACAGATATCTGGTTGGTTTTTAACGCATTGGTTAACGTCTTTACCGTTTAACAAAACATATGACCGTGCTAGGTCATTTTTTGGTGAGTAAAAGCGCGACTTTATTCCAATGATCTCAATATATAGGGTGACGTTACAATTTTCCTTATAATGTTCATACGTGCTTGGAGGGAAATATATGGCCGAATCTTATTACAATCCACTTCTGTAATACATTTGGATGTGGTACATTTACCCAGGTCTCTATTTAGCCCAGTGTGTGGATAAATCTGGCTATGCCTACACCCCTCATCTCCATAGCGTTTTCTGCAAGGCTTCTGCTGTGGTGCTGAAGTAGCAATGCCGGTTCAAAATGGACACACTTCTGCTCTTCTTTTGCATGTTGCCATCTCGATCAGCCTTTATACTGCATCCTTAGACGTTGTCACCTTTAAGAATGGTTTAAACATGCATGTTATTGTCACTGTGTTGGTTAGGATTCATGCTTTGGTTATTTTTCAGAACAAAAATGGGTGGAATCATTTGGATTGTAGGTGAATCTTGAATTTAGACCGCTTTGAGGTGGGGGGAAAAAAGAGATGCATGATAGGAGATTGTCTCTTTTGAGACATCTTTTTTGATGCACAGTACTTTAATTTACAACATAGGAGCCACATGTCCCTTAAAATAGTGACTCTTTTATCTCCCTTCCCGAATCATTTAAACTTTTGCATGCTTTTTGTGCTCTTGAGCAGGAATTAATCAGCCATCTCTAGTTTCTTTTTGTTTTTTTTGGCCACATTATGTATTTTTAATGTGTGACAAGCTCTGTTTTTGGATTTCTTTTGGTGTCTGTGGCAGAGTGACACGGGGCTCTGAATAGACTAACTAACTTCATTGTACGAAATCTTGCAAAGACTGTAAACGTGCTGTGGGGTTATTTTAAAGGGGTCTTTTTTGCCACCCAAAAAGCATTTGTATCGAAAACTCATTCCATTTAAAGAGATAGCCAGTGATTTACTTGTAATATTAGGTATTTTCTTAACTTTTAAACTTTAGAACTACATCAAGCTTCAAACTCAGATTTTACCATGTTGCCTCAAATGGACACAGTATGCTGTACTTTGTGTAATATAAACAACTTTCAGGTGTGTATTTTGATAGAACATCCTAGACAGGATTGTAGTTGCCGTTCATGTAGCTGACATAAATTTAACTGGGATGGACACAAGCTTGTTAGTCTTTTCGAAGACCACCTGAGGCAGTATTCCCCATTCATCTTGCAACATAGGCCTACTACTAAATTTGATAGCTCTGGAAGGAGACGACACACATGCTCTTACAAATACGCAGTTTATATAGACTTGTTTGAGCATATTGACCTGCATTTAGGCCCTTCTTGCTCTTCTTTCTGTAAACACATGATGAAAGCTAGAGTAGAAAAGTGCTGTTTTTTCCATAGCCCACCTCCCTATCAGTATTTCAGTCCGTCTGTCCCTGTGTGACTTTGCCGTTACTCTATCAGGACAAATCCCTTCACTCATCAGATGGCATATAGCCTAACACATCGATTTGGATGTGGCTCCTAACAAGCTTTTCCTCTAAAGCATGGCTTGTGTGTGGGGTCAACATGTGGCTCTGTGGATGAAAACAGTTTGTACTGAAGTACGTTCTCCATTGATATTGTCGAGGCTGTTTTGTAAGTGTAAGTGTAAGTACAGACTTGCTTCTGTTGCCCATCACCATCCAAAATGCCAGCCGGGCAAAGGGTTTGGTGACCTGGGTTCTAGTTGTTTTTTTTTGACTTGAATCGAAGACCAGAAGTAGGTTCATTTGAGGAGATCCACAGAAATGTAATTCATTTACATATCAAATTGAGGCATTACAGGGAAATTGCATCGGGAAATGGAGCAGCGTTTACAGCCTCCATCTTAAACGTTAATTGCTTTGTCTTGTAAGGGATCGTAGTTAAAGCCATTTCCCACCGTTTCGGCAAACTCATTCAACCTCTACATGTTGTCAGTTTGGTGACCTGTCCATTTGGTAGTAAAGGTCACTTTTAGGTGTATTCATTATTGAATTCAGAAGAAAGTCACATAGACATGAGCCAGTCCTACATAGGTTGCTAAACCAGTGTGTGTACAAGTTTAATGGGAATTACATAGACCCTTTTTAATGTGATTCATGAGTTGTCAGCATAAGTTAAATTGATCTCTCATGGTGTCGTTTGCTATCCACATGAGTGATGGATTGATTTTTAATGTTTTTAGATTCAACCCTACAGTCACATTGCAGGACCATAAGTTAATTCAGGTCTTTGTGACCCTGCGTTTTAGCAAAAAGTAAAGTTCGCCACCCATAAAAAAAGGGCACACAAGAGCAGACTTCCGGTCAAGAGCATCTTAGCTGGCTTTCTCCCAGCTTCCTTCCATAAGCTGTTGCCACCTATGCCTTTCTAATGTAGTTTCCTCCAGCTTCCCATTGGCTCATAAATTGGTAATGAAAAGCACACAGTGGCTTTGTAGATGGTGAACTGGCTTGGTGGATACCTAGGGTACGAGAGAGGCTAGCAGCTGTAATTTAGCCAGGTGTTGGTGACTTGATGGAGGTAGGGAGAAATGGAAAGTTAGATCATAAAAGCACAGATGGTACTCTCACGGAAATCACACAGGACATCTCTTGTATCCAGACCAACTTATAATCTCTTTTGCAACAGTATGGATGATACTTTTTCTCAGTCTGGCTTGGTGCAAGTTGTGATGTGAACATTTTTTCCTGTAGGGAGAGTTTCAGTGTTTATGTCCTTTACTGTCTGTCCGCTCTTTCTTGACCACTGCATGCCCATATCAAAGAGTAGCCTGCCTTGCTGAGGTGCACCCCTTAGCAGCAGTAATGTGTGTGAGTGTGTGTGTGTGTGTGAGAGAGAGAGTGAGTCATTCTGGTCTAGTCCCCACCTTTACACGATGCAGTCTTGGTCAGTGTTTGAGCCTAGAAACCCAGTAAGTTTCAGCAGTGCACTTCATTGACCAAATGATGTGTTCTTAATTTAAGAGAATTATTTGTAGAACATAATTAATGGTGCTTGCTAAAGCACAACCCCCTAACAGTAGGTATTACAGTATGTATTGTATGTGCCATGGACATAAATTATTATACCTCAAATCATTTGACTTAATGAGATGTATACTACTATATTTCTAAGTGATTAAACTTTAGATTTTTACACTCACACTGATGTTCTCGAGCTTTTCTAGAAACCATAATGCAGTAGGCCTTATTCACACATGCAGAAAAATGTTTGGCTTTGATTTCTTTATGTGACTTAAATCCATTTTTTTGATGCAGAACTGTTGTAAAAAAAAATTAGACACATCCAACTAATCCATTTTTTTGTAGCCGGAATAGAACAAAAATCAATTTTTAATTTTTTTGTATATATATTTTTATCTACACAACTTTGTATTGTTGGTTAGAATTATTGTGGATGTGCTAGGAAAAACAACTAGTCTGAACAGGGGGAAAAAATTAGATTTGGCATGCAGTTTGAAGTATTGTAAAAAATAAAATAAAAATACATTTCCTATTTGAAAGCCAAATTTTTCATTGTGAATGAGAAATATATGAAATGAAATATGATTTTCTGATTCACCTTCATAAATGGTGTGTCTACACAATCTCTTGTTGTTAGTGAGACTACTAGGAAAAACAACTGCATACAATTTTAATTTTTTCATTCTAAAAAAAAATCACGTTTAAGATAAATAAAATCAGATTTTCCCTGCATTGTATGAACAAAGCCATAGATACTTGTGGGGACTATTTTGACTTGGGCCTGCAAGTATGTACCTAGCAGGGCAATAGCAACAACTCAGAACACCTTAGCAACTGCATGGCAACATGCTAAAAATGGTTTATAATGTCTTAGCAACTCCCTGGCAAGTTTTGCACACACATTTTGAGTAGACATCCACAAAAGTTTTCCGACAACATACATGGGTCCCTTCATATACTATATTGTTCAGAAGAGAGCCATCCAAGAACAGTAGTTGGACCTTTTTGCTGTAATCTAAGCCTTCAGTTTGCTTTTTTTGTGGAGAAATAAAGTTATTGTGATGCATGTGTGAGTTTGGTCAGCATGCATGTGTGTTTTAGCATCCTCTGTGCATGTGTGCGATAAGAGGGAGCTGCTCATCTTCGTGGTGATCTTTTTTCCCTCTCAGCATCCCTGCCTTGCTGACCTGCTTAACGCAGCTCTGAGATGGAGAGAGAGTGAGGGTGAATGAGTTTAAACGCATGGAGGAGCGAGTCTGGAAGACGGGAAAGGTAAAAGAGAGGTAGAATACACTGGGAGAGAAGAGATCTCGATAAATCAAGATAAATGGATCTCCTATTCAGTCGAAAGACTAAAAGGAAAGGTGTAGAGATGGATGTGTGTATGTGTGTCAGAGAGAGAGCGAGAAAGTCATTGGTGGAGCCGGATGGGATAAAGATGTTATGAGCTGCTCCCAAAATAGACTTTTCTTCATCATTTTAGTAATCTTTATCCATCCCGTGCAAATCCCTGCACCATGAGAGAATAGTCATTTAAAGTCAAGTGCGTGACATGACCACAACATTGAATTCATTTGTTCATTCCCAAGGTGAAAAAGGCATCATTTTATTATTGTTGTATATTAAAACTGAATGTAAACAAACTGTTATTGTGAGTTGAATTATATACTATATGATTATATGTCTATATATTTTATAGATGGAGAGTTGGAACCGGATGTATGATTCGAACCAGCATCTTCTGCATGAGCAGCAGCAATGCTTAAGATATAGGATTTGTTATATGCTAGGCCTCATCTCCAGCTTCAGTACATTTTAACCTATTCAAATCTGTCTAGTCAGTAACAGGTCAAAATAAATCTTAAGTTTTCATTACCACCTTTGCTGTCATCTAGTTTAAAAAGGAGACGACATACTAGCCTAAACTCACAGTGTTGATAGACTGATGTACAATACACTAGTCAGGTTATTTGGATTATATTCAAAATGATCAGCCAATAACTGTCTGATTGGCCAATTCATGTAGCCTAGTATCCACCTCAAAATCAAACATTGTATTCATAATTTTTATTGAATTTTGAAAAGATGTTGTAAAATAAATATCTTATCTGCTGTTATAAAATTGCATTATAATTTATCAGCCACTGGCCATTACATATAAATTGACCACTGTTAGGGACAATTAACATAAGTATGTTACCATTTTTTTTTTTTTTTTTTTTTTTTAAGAAATTTATATATTTTTTAGCAATTTTGAATTAAATCGTTTAAAAAAAAAAAAAAAAAAAAAAAAGCAATGGTTAAGACTACACAAGATTTCTATTTCAAATATGACTGTTTTCATCACTGATAATAGTAAGAAATGTTTCACCAAATCAGCATACTAGAATGATTTCTTAAGGATCATGTGACCTTGAAGACTGGAATAATGGCTGAAATTTTAATAAATTGTGATAATCTTTCATAATATTATAGTTTTAAAAAAAAATTTTTTGATGTAATAAATGCAGCTTTACTGAACACGAGTCGTCTTAGTGTATGTCGAAGAACCTTGCTGTTAATTTTGAGTATGTGTGATAAATACATGCAGTCCTACACTTGAATGTCCCCAGTTCAAATTCCTCACATAATTTCTCATGTATTTCTAGGCAGATACTAGTTTGGATAGTCCTTGGTAATTTGAGCTAGGCTATATGTAGCATTAGCTTAGTTATAATGGTTATTTTTGTGATGACGTCCATGTTTTATACTGCCACACCCTGGTGCTTTGAATTGAAATTGAATTCACCATGGTATCAGGTTTACTAGTACTGCATTTACTGCAGACTAGAAGTTAGAAGTTAGGTTTTCTTGACCAACTCTGTGATGGTCCAGCAACTGTCACTGTAGGCCATTGTCAGAAAAATTCTTGTTTTTACATTTAAATACTTTTAATTTATACTTGTGTGTGACATGGTTTATCTCACTATCAGTCAACTAATGAGAGAAAATTGCATTTATTATGGCCAGAGTTTTGTGAATAAGTTGTAAATCTCATTTGCTCTTCCTCTGTCGTACACAGGCTTTAGGGATGGCATGGCAGCACTCAATAGGCTTGTATGTCGTGGAATATGGGATGTATTTACATGGCCCATGTCTCTATGGATACGGTGACGTGGGGGTAGTGCGGGGCAGAACAGTATAGGATCCTCATCAGGGACATTGCTGGGTCACTCTCTCTTCAAAGGGAGATGAAAGTGGGTCAGGACTGGGGGAAGAGATGAGAGGAGAAAAGAGGAGAAGGAAGGAAATCAGGAGCAACTGCGAACATGCCACACAGTTTTATATTAGTCTGTTGCACCAGTGTTGATTAGTCAAACTTGTTTAGTGCTTATTCTGTAAATATGTCAGGATGTAGCATCAGTTGGTATCACGTGATGGGGTGACAGTAGTCCTGGGCAACACAGTGGAACCACGAATTAAAGGGATAGTTCAAGAAAAATAAGAATTCTGTCATTTACTCACCTTTATGTCGTTCTAAACTCATATGACTTGCTTTCTTTTTTGGAACACAAAAGAAGATACTTTAAAAGTCAGTGGGGTCCAAAAAACATTTGACCCTATCATCATGGTGAGTAAAGGCCCGTTTGCACCTAGAAAGATAATTATATTAGCGTCCACATCAACACATGATATAACGTTCTGTTAATAACAAGCACACACTGCAGATATGTCGCCTGCCACTTTAAATGCTTGAGCTGATGATTGATGAAATGATTGGCTGTCAATGTTTTTATCATTCATTAATGCAGAAAAAAATGTTTTGAAAGTGACATTATCATTCCTCTGTGTCGTTGTTATCATCATGGTATGGACTCTTCATTTCATTTTAGAACTATTTTTAAAATTATACCTTCATCGTCATTATAGTTACCACCCTTAGTGTGAGTGGGCCTTAAATCATGACAGGATTTTTATTTTTGTGTGAACTAGCACTTGAATACTCTTACAGCCTTGTAAATGGAGAAACTCTTAAGACATGTTGTGTTCAATAATATTTTGGAGTTTATATGCTGCAATAGTTTTTTTTTTTTTCATTCAGTAGTTGAAGTTTTGTAATTTTGTTACGTGCGTTTGTCTTTTTTTAAATTATTTTTAAAAATATTTATTTTAATTTATTTTTTCAGTTTTAGTAATTTAAGTACTTCAACTTAAACTTTTTTTATTTCTGTTCTAATTTTCTTTTAAAAGTATAGTTCACCCAAAAATTCTATCATTAATTACTCGCCCTCATGTCGCTCCACACCTGTAGACTTTCGTTCATCTTCAGAACACAATTAAAGATATTTTTGATGAAATCTGAAAGCTTTCTGACCCTCCATAGACAGCAATGCAATGAAAACACTCGACACCCAGAAAGTTAGTAAGAACAACCGTAAAGTAGTTCATGTGACATCAGTGGTTCAACCGTAATGTTATGAAGCTACGAGAATGTTTTTGTGCAAAAAAAGTAATGACTATATTCAACAATTTCTTCTCTTACATGTCAATCTCTGCTGTGTGTAGTACTATGACACATATTGAAAACAAGCCGCAGCGCATCCGGGTTTTACATCAGAACGCCGCACATGCATCGTGATACTCTCATTAACATGTGGCAGAGAAAGACATGGAAAAGAAGAAATTGTTTAAATAAAGTTGTTTTTATTTTCTTTGTGCACAAAAAGTATTCTGGTAGCTTGAACGACTGATGTCACATGGACTATTTTAACAATGTCCTTACTTCCATTCTGGGCCTTAAACCTTTCAGTTGCAATGCTGTCTATAAAGGTTAAAAAAGCTCTCAGATTTCATCAAGAAAATCTTAATTTGAGTTCTGAAGATGAACAAAGGTCTTAAGAGTTTTTGTTATCTTATTTTTAGGTTTTATATTTCAGCTTTATTTCAATTAACAAAACTTCTAAAACGGTTTTAGTGGTTAGTTAACAATAAGAACACCGGTCTTGTCCAAAGACAATTCATGCGCACAGTCAGTCTAACGGTTGCCATCAGGTTGGGCACAATCTTATGCAAATTTCCAGCTGTCTTTTGGGGCTGCTTTTGCCAATGATAAAATTTAAAAGATTGCAAACATGTAGGTGATTCAGCAATTCAGAAACTCTGTTTATTTTATATTTCAGGAAAGCTGTAGTTGTAAACCCTAACCCCAAGGCAGTGGACATAGAGTTGAGGTGATCCTAGTCTCACATGCTGGCCCACCTATAGACATCCAACATTCATCCGGATTGCCCTAGATTACCCGTACTGCATACATGGGTTCCACAAATTGTCAAAATGAATACTAACAAGCTTGTCAGTCTGCTTCATCACTTGACTGCAAGACGCTTGCTATGCATGCACATGCATGCATCTCTAGATGTGTGCTTGTGCCCGTCCTTAAACATCTGTATGTGCATTTTGATAGCCTATATTTGAAACATGCCTGTTTCAAACTCAAAGCCCATGGTTAGCAAACCGCATGTGTCCATGTAAAAGGCCCTGTTGTCACCATGGGAGTGCGAGACTGCTTCATGCACTGACTGTGACAGCCAAAGTGCCTGTCTGTGTGCCTGCATGCCTGCACACACCCCTTGCCAGGCTCCATGACTGCTCTAAGCTGGCACAGCAAGAATTAAATAGCCAGAGCTTCTAGAGATTATGCCTGGCTTAACAGAAGCTTAATCACATCGTATGTGCAGTATAGGAGGAATGGGACAGACAGAGGGAAGAGGAAGAAGAGAAGGAGAGGTGGCAGAGGGGCATTAGGTGTTCATGTGGACCGAGGTCTGAGGATTGCTGTTTTAACAGTTCAAATATCAGGGGTATATTTGATCCAGAAAGGAGCATGGTGGAAATCAGCTGTCAACATTATGGTCCTCGTATGTTAGGTAGCACTGCTTTTGAAAACCACCTGTACGATAACTATAGAAATCTTTGAACGTGATGCTTTAAACCTTCAGCTACCAATGACTATTCAACTTTGTCTAAAGTAATAATACATATATTATGCTTAGATGGGTATTACCCAAAACAAGCTATATCCAGGCATCATACCCAAGTGTAACTTAGCATTTGCAAACAAGTTAACCTGTACAATGTTAATGTATATCAGACATGAATGTAAGTATGATAAAATGCTGCTTAAATGCTATTTGGCTATTGATCAGGATTATTTTGCCCACCGATGCTGGTGACATTAGAAGAAAAGTAAAATAATTTCAGCGGTGGAGAATGTTATTACATTTTAATGAAAGATTACAGAAGACAAGCAAGATTGAGATTCTTTTCAAACTAAAATTAAATGGTTTTTAATATATATGTTTATATATTATTATTTGAGTATTTTGATACAGACTGTAATTTGGTAACATGAGGCCTTGTTATAGTTTAACATTTTGTAAACCATATTCAAATGGTTGTTTTAATCAGAGGGTGATTCAGGTTTGGATGCTCTTCAGGACTGTTTGAAACGTATGCTAATATTTTTGTGTGGATGATCAGTCATTGGACTAATTGCTTATTCATCTTTTATTAAAATTGCAAAGAAATCTTTAGATCTTCAAAAAATATTAGAGAATACATGTAAAATATTTTACCCCAAATGTTTTTTTTTTAGATTATATATGACGTGGGGAAAGAGAAATCACAAGGTATTTGGATTCCTTAATGGGGGGGTTTTGGCTAATTAAAGGAATAATTCCCCCCAAAATAAATGTTTGGTGATTATTTACTTGCCCTAAGGCCATTCAAGATGTAGATGAGTCTTAATCGGAAAAGATTTGGAGAAGTTTAATGTTGCAACACTTGCTCGCCAATGGATCCTCTGCAGTGGATAGGTGCCGTCAAAATGAGAGCCCAAACGTCTCATAAAAACATCACAATAATCCACAAGTGACTCCAGTCCATCAGTTAAAAGCCATGAAAACCCATGTTTGTAATAAACCATAATATTGCCTTCTCCGGTGCAAAAGTTGTCTAGTCTGTCTTAGAGAAATATGCACAGATCAAGCAACATTTACGAGCAAAAACAGTTCTAAACAATTATATAGGTGAATATGGATTGAGAGGACAACAGCAGATGGACTTTTTTT
>SCHK01348037.1:0-12314 GCA_004124795.1 Poropuntius huangchuchieni
AAATATACTTATTTTAAGTTCAAAGGTTTTCAAGTAGTATACACAAAAGGAATATACTTGTTTTCATTATTTGCTTGACTGAGGGATTTTTTTTTTTTTGAAGAAGAAGAAACCAAAAATATACTTGATTATTGTTTAGTCTTTCTAGCATGCAATGGGACTGAATAATAAAAACAACTGCATCATTAAACCATTTGTCAGTTTTATGTACACTGCTGTTGTTTAGCTATAACTCTTAGTAAATTATTGTCTTGTGAATTCCAGAACGAGCTTGTTTCTAATTAAAATGTTCCATTAGTTCATTGTGACCCTTGTTGTGTTTCATGTATCAACTTTTAAGGTCAGTGTGGAGCGTTTTTGTGGAACATAAATTGTGCAACATAAATATTTTTAAGCCAGAGTGGATTTTCTTTTTCCTGAAAATGCAAGTTACATCACCCTTTGCTCACCCTCATGTCACTCCAAACCTGTGTGACTTTATAAGTTTAAATATCTAAGTTTACTCAAAGCATTTATTTAGATTAATTAAATGAACTACACTAGAGATTTTTAATATTAATATTTTTTTTAAACATCTACAATCACCTGATTTTATTCTGTTTATTCTGGCACACACTGCTGCCGCTCTTTATGATGCAGTACAAACAACCTCAGGCTACATCATAAACTGAACTATGTAAATAACAATAACTTCATTTCAGTGAATTCACTTCAGATAACATTTTGCATAGCAGACATGAGAGTGAGTATTTTTTTTAAAAAGGGCAGTCATACTGTTTGGTTAAGGTTATGGCGTAGAGCCTTGAGGCTGTAAAATAAATAAATATCTACAAATCATTTCAGTCGAGTGGCTCCAGGGTGGTACAGCTGAGGACAGTGTTATAACATTCTCAATTTACTGGAGCTGCCGGCACCTTCATTACTTTGAGCATGAATAACTCAAATGTGTGTCGGAATCCTCAACGTTATTGCATTCTGTGAATATGTAAAAAAAAAATAAAAAAAAAATAGATATCACTATTGTAATTCAGTAAATGTGTCATTTTAGACACATCCAATGTCCAGTGCTTTAGTCAGTTTTCCTTTCTAGAAGTTAAAAACAAGACCCTTTTTTAAGTTCTTAGTATGCTGATATACTATTTGTTGAGCTGCTTTTAACTACACTTTGCACTTGTTATCACTATTATAATTAAATATATTTGTATGGATAATACTTTACAATAAGGTCTCACTTGTAAACATTAGTTAACTAACATAACATGAACTAACAAAGAGCAATATATTTGTACAGCATTTATTAACCTTTGTTAAGTTACTGTAACAGTAACTAGTGTTAGTTAGTAATAAAAATATTCATGCTAGTTCACAGTGCATTATTTAGTATTAACAGATACAACTTTTGAAAAAAAATAAAAAATACGGCAGGTAACATTTAATTAAATGTAAAAAAAATTTTTTTTTTTGGAAAATTCTAGTAAATTTCACATAACACATTGATTTAAACATAAAAATTTTCACTAACAATAAAAAAATCAAGTAACACCGAACTAAAACTACAGTTTTGGAAGTATAAAAACTAAAATAGTATTACTTTTCCTGTAAAAAGAAATATACAAATATATATATATATACCTAAATATATATATTGCAATATATTTATGTTTTATTTACAACTTCAACTTTTTTCATTTTTAACTTTATAGTTTATTGTACTGTATTGTATTGTTTTATTTATTAATAAAGATTCAAAATGTTATAAAATGACTTAACTGATTGCTAAGTAACTCATGTTAACTACACTGCAAAAATGTATTTTTTTTTTAAGTTGTAAATAACATATAATTGGATTTGATAATTTGATGTTCTACAGGAAAATAATATTTCAGTCCTTCTACTTCAAAATTTCACATTCAGTTTAGTATTACATGCCGTTTCTTCTTTATTAATTGTAAAATTTACTAGAAATTTCCGAGTGAAAATTCTTTCTATGATTTTTTTTTTTTACAGTGTAAAGTATATACTGTATGTAATACATGTACAGTAATAGCAAGTTGTTTTTCCCCCCAAATTTAAGTTATCCTGTGTTAAAAAGCATCATGTCCATCGTGCCTTTTTCTTAATGTATGGTGGCAAATGTTGGTGCAGACGGAGAGGTGGGGGCCAGATAAGGACTGGTGGAGGAAGGGGAGTTTAATCCCCCTGTTTAATCTGTAAGGGTATGGGAAGCTCTTATCTCCCTCTTTCTGGTGCCGACACACACTTTCTGCTCAGCGAGGCTGACTGGCCGAGATCACTCAGCGGAGGGGCAGGGGAGGGCTGACTGCCAACCCTCATGATAGTCCCTCCGCCTCAGCCAGGCCCCAGACCCCGGCACGAACAACCTCACCGCTGATGCTATCGGCTGCCCTGCGGGCTAAAAGCATGGTGTTTCTCCCCCGGGCTGTTTGTTTTTCAGTAGAAATGATGAGGGAGTATCTCTGGAGGCCTAAGACTCGGCATCAGCTCACACATGGGCTCCAACAGACAGAAATCAGAGAGGAGAAATAAGCAGCTGCCACTGGATAATAGGCAGAGACTGAAATGTAAAGCTTGTCAATTCAAAACGTCCAGAATGTCACTTTCAGCTCATCCATTTAAAGGTGCTTTGTGGCCTCTAATGAAGCCTCCTACTCAAAGTGTTAATGGTAATGCCAACAAAAGGTGTTTGTACATTTTTTTTCTTTGGCTTTTAGTCTGGGAGAGGAGCGGGAGGATATATCCATCTCCCCTGTGAGATAAAAACAAAGTTTGTGTTGGAAAAGAAAAACTCAGTGGGTGGAAAAATGAGGCTCGATTCGCTGTGTACCTGTTCATTTGTTTTCATATAAAGCGAGCGTTCCACGCTGACATTAACCTTACAACTCTGATTAGTGGATGAGCATGAAATATGAGTGTAGAGATGAGAGAGAGTAATAAAAAAAGGAAGAAATGAGATGGAGAAAGAAAAAGTGTACATGCCTGGTTTGCTCGTAAGGTTAACGCTGTGGATTGCCCGAGGAAGAAATGTCACATCAGCTTTCTTTTAAAAAGGCCTGCACCATCCTCTCATTACCAAGGACAATGAACGAATGATTTTCAAAACATTCTTTGTCAGTTTCTTCCACTTGACCTTATGCTAAAACTTATAGTTTAATGCCTTCAAATACTTCTAACAAGAAACGGACAATGTTCTGAGAATATAGCAAAGTGCTAAGGCTAACTAATTTATGTATGTCAAATATTTAGCCCATCTTAAAGAGGGATATTTTTGGATTTTCATTCAAATATGAAATGCATTTCGGAAAATGTGAAACACTTCATGTTTCCATCAATTGTGAAAAATCCAGAAAATCCACCTCAGCCTAGTGCTTTTTTGCGTGTTTATCGACATCGAAAACTATTTCCATTTAGGATTTCTTAAGCACAAAATCAAGATTTGCATATGGAAACCTAGCAAATGAAACGAAGAAATAGTGAGGAAAATATTGAGGCATTCCAAGCAAGCCACCTGCTTTGTGAAAATGCAAACAGCGGGCAAATAACATTTGGATTTGGTTGGATGCTAATGAATTTTGATAATGAATTACTGGCTATGCTCAGTAGCTCAATTTAAATGGGTTGAGAAGATTGTTCCCAGTTAAGCCGAAATGGCACAGTGTTAAATCCAAATGGGAAATGTTCCCTGAATCAATTTTCACTACAACAGAAAAAAATTAAACGGTCACCTAAGCCATATGGGAACTCTGACCTCAAGCTAAAAAATAAAACCAATAGGGACACTATTATTATGCAAAATAATTAAACATTTATGTAACTACTATTGTGCGTATGATTGACAATCCACACCACATGTGTTATTTACATGCTGGTTTCACCGAATTTCCCCAGCTGGTGTTTCAAACTTCATGCCAATAAAAAAATCTTTTGTATTCTTCAAGAGTCCTAGGCAATTTATAGCGGTTAACACACCCACAAAGGCTAATGGCTGACATATTAAGTGATCATAAGCTTTTAATGGCCATTAAGTCTCAAACACTTGGAGAGATCATCTATTAAAAATGAGCAGCTGAAAATAGCCCGAGCAGCTGTCATCTTGCCAATCTGAGAGACGACTGTGAACCTCCAAGACCAACTCTTTGCAGCTTCAAACACTTTTCTAAATGAATACCAATCTGAAACAGCCCCATTTCTTGTTTGAAATGAAAGGCGCTAGTGAAAAGAGCCATTAGCTTAACATTGGGTAACAACACTGACGTCTACATTTGAAATAGTTTTTCACAGGAGTTGCCGAAGTTTTGGAGAACGTGACAAACAATAGATGCTCTCGAACTAAAACAGACGCTAAAATGAGAATCATTAGTGCTAAACGGCGAGTTGAGATTTATGTTGGCGGTGAACATATACTGCCAGCCGAGCACTTGTTCCTGTCTCCTCCTGTGACAGAGAGCACTTCCTGCATCTCAAAGGGCTTCAGATGAAGAGACTCAAACTGATCACACGCCCACATGGTGTAAGTTCAGCACCCCCTGCTGAGAGCTCTGTGGATTACTGTCTCTCACTGATCACTACCCATCGTGCAACGCAACAGCCTTTGAGACTTCTGCTTATATGTTGGTGATGGAGTATGTTTCATTCAGCACTGGTAATAGTTGCCCTCATACATCTAGAACTACAGCAAGTTAAGCTGTTTCCTTACGATAGCATGCAGGGGTGTGAATATACAACATTTCGAATGCGATTTTCGATTCTTTACCTTACCGTTGCAACACATTATGAAATCTAAAACATGGTCAAAATTTCATCTGATCGAATTCAGTTACTTTGGAATGATTTGAATTTCTTTTCCAACAATAAGCTAAAGACAAATGTAACTAACTGGAAAGACAAAAGACATAGTAATCGAATATCAGTAAAATAATACACTAGTGTTCAAAAGTCGGTTGGTACAAGGCTGTATTTATTTGATCNTAATAAGCTAAAGACAAATGTAACTAACTGAAAAAGACAAAAGACATAGTAATCGAATATTAGTAAAAAAATACACTAATGTTCAAAAGTCGGTTGGTACAAGGCTGTATTTATTTGATCAAAGATAAAACGGTAATGCTTACCATTTCAAACTAATGTTTTATACTGTATTTTTTTCTGTAATGGCAATGTTAACTTGCTGCTTGAAAGTTTGTTAAAGCACATTCCTCAAATATTCCAGTATATGAATAATAAAATGCAATATCTGTAAACTCAGCAGCATGAATTTCCTTTTTAAATGCAGTTATTTCATTAATCTTCATGTGTCCGATGCTTGTGTAATATGAGACTACTCCTGTAACACATTGGGTATTATTACAGTCTTCATAACCGATTATTTAATTCAATAATCAATGCATTGTTACACTCCTAATAGCAAGAGTGGTTGTGTAACAGGGCGAAGAAGCATTTTTCTGACTCATTTGCCATTAGTATCTGTTAGGGAGATCTGCTCAGGACCAGCAGGGCTCCTGAGGCAGACAGTCAGAAGCTCTGGGTTGCTGAAGCCGTGCAGACAGCCATACAAGAAGCACATCTTGTGACTTTCAGCTGTCAATATGCTTACTTTCCTGGATCAATTCATTTCCTTTTTCTTGGCCACTTCACACATTTCATCAAGCCTCATTTTAAATGCCAGTGGTTTCATTGATTTCCAATAGGGTGACTCATGTCTCTTGGCCAGAGTCGGGCCAGGGAAATTTTAACATTCACTCCTAACACACTCCGTTGCACTCAGATATGCCGCAACTGTACACAGCCCTAGCGAGAGAGTGTAAAATGTGTTTAATTCGACCGTTACACGCCATCTGATATCAAAAATATCCCACAGACCACCTCAAGAAAATCAGACGCCTTGGTGTGAAGGAGGTTCAACCTTCTTGGTGTTCTAATATCTTTTCCTGTCAATGAAACGTTGCCCTTCAACCTCCCGAAGCTGTCGGGATGGAGTGGGCACCATAAGACATGTGGAGTGCAGGGTCAATCTCTTGACGAGCGCTCGACATCGAAGAAGACCCAACAGCACTCAGAGCGGAGGCTCTGTCCAGGGGACATACTTGGATGTCACATTGTATCACATCACAGCAAGTAGGAGAAGGTCAGTCAGTGCGCGAGCGCCTCAACGTAAGTCTCCGAGCTAATGGGGGGAGGGGGCTCTGCGACTGGACTAAGCCAAAACAATCAGTCCCTTGATGATTAGAGAGTGTGAAAATAGCCCTCAGATCACACCCCGAATCCATCAGACCCTTAGCGGGGAGACTTTGTGCCGCTGCCGCTAGCAGACAGACAAAGCTGCCCACACCATTAGTGTAATTGTCAGATTGAAAGCTTTACCGTAATTGGCCGGCTGGCTACTAATCTCCAAGAGAGTCATCAGAGCTGCTGATTAATGTGTCATGGTCAAATGTCGCCATGGACGATGAACATAGGAAACATGGTCGTGATGCGGTCTCCATGGTAACTCACAAATGTTAATATGGTTCATCTCATTGTCTGGTCCTTCTGTACTGAAGTTGCTCATTTTCATTGCTTATTTGAGCAATGCTCATTGCCGATACTGTACATACCTTCTTACAGTTCTTTTTTTCAGCATCTTTTTTTTTTTTTTAATCAAGTGGTAAATTTTCTAAAAACTGATTCAGGGCTGTGCTGATACACTCATATATTGATACACACAATATAATAGGCAATAAATGTAATAGGCCTACTTCTATTCAGTAAAGATACATTCAATTGAGCAAAAGTGATAGCAAAGATATTTATAATGTTACAGAAGGGTTATTTTTTAAATAATGTTTTTTTTTTTTTAACTTTCTTTTCATCAAAGAATATTGAAAAAATGTATATTAATCAGCACAACTGTTTTAAACATTGATAATAATAATAATAAAAAAGTTTTTTTGAGCACCAAAGCGGCATATTAAAATAAAAAAATAAAACTGAATTGGTCAATTAAAATAAAATGGTGTGACCCTGAAAACTAGAGTATTGGCAGCTTTTGTGTTAAATTTTAAAATAAAATAAACAGAAAACAGCTATTTAAAACTGTAGTAATATTTCATAATGAAAACAAAAATAAACCATTCAAAACCTGTTTTTGTGCTTGGTATATGGTTGCAAATGTTGCTTTTCATTCAGTCAAAATCTCATCTAATGACAACATTCGGCTTTTGGAAACAACAAAACAATTTTCATTCAATTCAGACAAAAATAGTGCAAGACACAAGAGGTCTCTTTATATATACAATAAAAGGTTTATTAACTAACTGAGCTTTTCTGTTAAGTATGACAGTAGAAGAAAATGTTTTACCATCAATATGGTTAAAAATTGGGTATCAAGTACTTATGCACTTAACTAATGCACTCCGTAATCCATTCATGGTTCACTGTACTGAACTGAACAGAAACTTTCAGAAAATGTTATTACAGTACAACCGGCTTAATACTGCAGTTGACCTTTGCAGACAGGGTTGAGTTACAGTAATTTGGCGGCATCTGCCATGATAAGACCTCTGTTTATCACATGGTGGACAGTTACGGCCCGAACATCATTTGACACACCGGTTCCCTGCCCTCTGCCTCGCTCTCTCTCATGTCTGCCTCTTTCATAGCACCAGTGCCCACCTCTCTGACCTCTCTGATGGGTCTCTTGTACAAAATAGTCATTGATTGGCTCCTCTCCTTAGAAGTGTATCACCACTCTTGATGAATAGGGTGAACAGCTGTAGTACTATGAGATAAATTGGCGACACTTATACTTTCATACAAATTTTCGAACTAAATTTAAATGTTGATGCCACACACAAAATTAATATGGATTAAATGAACATAACATAGATTTAATGCAGTTTGCTAACTGCATCGATACTGAAAACATTAAAAGCATTTACTTTAAATATAAATGGTTGTAAATTATGAAAATGTGGTGAAAAGGTTTTGTAAATTTGTGTGATATATATCTGAAATTATGCTTAAATGGATAGTTCAAGCAAAAATTTAAATTCTAAATAAGAGACAATCTTTGGTACACAAATGAAGATTTTTTAATATTCTCTCATCATTTGTCCATTTATGGAAAGTACATTAAACCAAAATGTTCACATATTAAACAACTCAAAAATACATAGTAAAAGTAATATTAGACTTTAATTTGCTTAGAGAACAAACCTGTTTTCACACATCAAGTCTGTATGTTTGAGCTTCTGTTGGCCATATTTTGATCAAGGTTTATATGTAAAAGCCTAAATTACATCATTATGAAGTGATCATGTGTCTTCAGAAGACTTGGATTAAACTACTTAATTCATATGGATTACTTTTACTATGTAATTTTTAGGTTTGGAATGAATACTATAAATGAAATTTAGAAACTTACCACTACAGTACTTATGAAAATAGTCCCAAACATAGAAACGTATTATACACACTATTATACCACTAAAGCAAATACACTCTTTATCAAATTACACCATGGGTTAAAAAAAGCAACAATTACTCATCTGACTTCATGAGACATAATGGGTCTAGAGGGGGGTAATATGAGTGACTCAACACACGTGTATGACTGCCACCATGCAATGTTCCTCTCCAAAATAAGCCAATAAACTCAGATCAGTGAGCACAGGGCTTAAGCTACATTCATACATTCAGTGTTAATCTCTCTCAGTGTGTATCTGACCTTCTTATGCAAAGCACTGAAAATTACAGTCATGTAATGCAAACACTAAATAGTGACAGGCCTTCATAACGATGCAGATGCTCATAACTGAAGTCGTAAAATGTTCTTTCTGATAAATTACACACCTAACAACAAAGCACCTGTCATGAGAATGTGAAATTCCCCGTGGACAGTTTTAGCTTACCTATGCACCTGCTCTGACCACTCAGGTGACACTGATGATGCCCTGAAGATGTGGAGATCAAGGCAAACCCCGTCACGCTCTCGCCTAAAAAAAGCAACGGCATTAACAACACCTTGCTCTTGTCAGCAGAAAGCGACCAATCCTAACACAACACTGGCTACAAGCATTTCGAGGCTGGATGGAAAGCAAGCTTTCTCTCAGAGTCAGCTGGTTCGTGTTATGATATGTTTTGGGAATAATTTTGTGAAAGGTAAAGACTATGAGTTGATGATGTGGAGGAACGAGCACCCCTGCTGCAACTGATAAATTATTATTGATTTTACAATCATAAACAGCAGACAGAAGGATCAGAGACTGTACACAAGCACAGAAGCATCTGATTATATGTTCCCTTGACAATTGCGAGATAAAATACAGATTTAACACATGCTTTCATACAAAAGAAATGCTCTCCTGAGGAGAACATTTTTGAAATTTATTGTACTCTATATTACTTTGTTACATAATGGAGATAGAGTAAATTGTCCATAGTGATGGATATAAGCCATTTTGGTGTTTGGGGTCTTAAAAGGATTCATTCACAAAATAATAATTTGTCATAAATAGAGAAAAGAACCTCATTAGTTCTCAACAGCAAGCACAGGTGCTTTTTGTTTGTGCAACAAATTTGATCTGTTTATGAAAGACAGCAATCATATCTTTTCAGAAGATTAAACTTTTATTATGTCTTAAAAATGCCTAGTGGACAGCATGCCGACATATAGTGCTGTAGCGCTTTGGGTGAGTAAACCACGACAGAATTTTCATTTGGTCATGTTAAATGTAAGAACCAATAAGATTCAATGTTAGTTGACGTTTGAGGTTTGTGTCACCATATTTGATGAGGTCTGTGTTTGATTTGAGATTGAATGATGGCATGCAGTATCTGTTCAACATAGAAAGTCATATTCAAAATATACAAGAATTAACAGATTAATTTCACACTACGTTTATGTCCTAATGCCCTTTCCTTACGGTGCTTACCCACCGACTTTCACAATACGGACAAACTAATGTCAAATAATGTTAATCTCATTGTAGATTGTTGGTGTTTCAATTTCAATTCAATTTCAATTATTTGATATATATTTGAGAATCTCTTCATATAAAGCAGTTTACTTTGCAATTTTGACAAAAAATGCATTTAGAGATGACAAACAGATGATAAACATCACTTTGACATGATGAACAGATGTATCTTGCTTAAATTAGGCACATACTTCACTACAGTAAATGATTTTACAAATATCACCATCAGAGGAATACTGGCGTTAAGGCAAAAAGGCTAAAACCTCTCTAAAGATCCCTAAGCTGTTGAAATTTTTAGGGATGTCCTACATGCGAGTGTCATTTGAAATGAAAGTACTCACAGTAGAAGTCAAGAAAGAATCCTCTTAGGTTTACATTAGGAAAAAGAGACTATTTCTATGTTCAGATGAAGCAGCTGGTCACTGTTATAAAGGGGGGTTGGGGACCCAGCGATGCCGTTTGCGGTTGTACTCTCAAGGCATTTCAATGGCTCTCTCGCTGTTCACGGATCCCTTGGCCGAACACAGCAGCCAGTGGAAGCAAATGTTAATTAGCGCTTGTCAGCAGAGCCTTGCCTTTAAAAGGGGCCGTGGAAAAGGTCAATGTATTACATTATTATTTCTTCTGCTTTGTGACACAGGAACTTTCCTCCTAAGTTTACGAGTTAGTAATGATCTGCTGAGCCACACCAGAACTGCACTGTCCAATTAGCTAAACTCACAAAGCCATATGGCACCTGGCTATTAGAGCTTTACAGAAGTCCTTTAGATGATCTCTGTGCGTTGTGAGTTATGAGTCCTCACTTATGCTTTACTTAAGAAATTTGGCAACACAACAGTCCTCCAAGATAAATCAACTGGACAATTTTATCTTCTACTTTTAGTTGACCTTTGGAAGTCTCTCTTGTGGGCTGAAAATCAAAAGTGTGCCGTCTCAAAATCAGCCTCGGTAATCTCTGTGTGTTTGTGTGTGCGCGATACCCTCAGCTCCATTAAGATAACATCGTCCCAGCTGCATTAGAGTCACAACAAAATTAGATCCATAAGAAACAGGTGTTCAAAATCAGCACAGAGCTGAACAGACTGAGGAGAAAGCGTGCGTCTAACGCATTTATTGGTTTTGCGAAGCAGTCAGGGTCTTAACGCTTCCAAGTCGTCACATTAACAAGATTTCATAGCTGTCAAATGAGTTTCATGTGAGTCTCACGTTACCAAATCTTTTCATTTCGAATTCATAACATCGTTTTATCATTTGAAATCCTACGCCATGTTCAGTGATAACAGAAATGAACGGTTGCTGCTGCCAGAGCTGCATCCCTAAGCGTGATCGCGTACGAGGCAGAAAAATCCTCATCCAGGTGAGAGTCTTTACTCGGGAAGCGGGTCATTAATCAGGTATCACTCTCGTTCAATACCAGGCGAATGGGAGGGCAAAGATTATGCAGCATTATCGTCTCCACCTTCATCATCATGACATTTGTTACGCCTCACCAAAGAGGGGCAAATATTCCTCTGATGTGATGCAATGTTTCAAAATCATCTTGGGTAAAGAGACAAAGGCTCAGGCATCATGGAGGGCCAGCGAACGCGGAGTCACGCTGGCGCTTTTTAAAGACAGAGGTGGGGGTGGTGGTTTATTACCATGTCAATGGCAGCCAAAACAGCCATGCTTTATATTCAGCGCGTCCACTCGGCCCTGGCGCAGATCTCCTCCACTCTCCCTGTAACCGGTCCGCACGCTGGCCCAATCACAGGCCATATATTCACAAACACAGTTAGACTTTTGAAAATGACATTTCTAATCTGCAGCCTCAAGCCAGGTGGGATGATCTACAGCAGTCTACATCAAGCCATATAAAACATAAATCTGACTGGCTCGTAACTTATGAACATTATAATACAGAGGCTCATGTTACTCATCCGGTGAAGCGTCTCTGCCTCGCAGAAAAGTGTCTTGCCATTTGCTTCACAAAGTTTACAGAAAATCTTTTTTTTCTAGGACATACTTTTTCTAGAACATACTACATAGAGAAGACCAGGGATAATTGTCACATGAGAAACTTCCAGGCCATCCACAACAAATGTTGTAAAAAAGCTTAAATCCCTAGGCTGGGGCAGCACAAAATAATTAAATGTTATTTCTTTAACTTCCATTTCCCTTTTTAGTCTCTTCATTTTCCCTGACATCTCTCTGTCCCTCATATATTTACTTTTTTCACAAATTTTCTTGTACTTTTCACTTTTTCATCACATCTCCACCTTGTTGCAAAACAACCATCTCATTGTAATTTGTTTGCACATATATCTTTACAGAAAAATCTTAACACTGAACATGTTTTTG